>JAUZNK010079590.1:0-11717 GCA_035046665.1 Euphysa ruthae | reverse complement strand
CTCTCTTTCACGTAATCATTCAATTATTTTTAGATCTTATTCACGTAATCATTCAATTATTTTTAGCTCTCTTTCACATAATCATTCAATTATTTTTAGCTCTCTTTCACGTAATCATTCAATTATTTTTAGCTCTCTTTCACGTAATCATCCAATTGTTTTTAGCTCTCTTTCACGTAATCATTCAATTATTTTTAGATCTTATTCACGTAATCATTCAATTATTTTTAGCTCTCTTTCACGTAATCATTCAATTATTTTTAGCTCTCTTTCACGTAATCATTCAATTACTTTTAGTTCTTATTCACGTTATCATTCAATTATTTTTAGTTCTTATTCACGTAATCATTCAATTATTTTTAGCTCTCTTTCACATTATCATTCAATTATTTGTGGCTTTTTTTGTATCAAATTAGGAGATTATAACCAGGATCCATGTTTCATCATCATCATAGTTTGTTTAACTTCTGTTTTCCTTGTTTCAGAGGTACTTAAATGACTTGAATTCCAAGCATTTTTTCCATGGCCAGTTCACTATATACTTTTTTCTCTTTAAGGTTACTTTTGACTTCATCACTCCAGATCTTCCAATATTTTCTTTTATAGATTTTCTTATTCCAGTATTCTTATATTTATTAGTTAAATTAGTTCATAGTTTTAGATGACCATACTATTGCAGCCTTTCTTTCTATGTAAATTATCTCAAGTTATACTTCTTATTCTAGCGGTCACACTGTCTTGCTTTTCAAATCTGTAATGATCTCTCTCTCTTTCTCTCTCTCTCTCTCTCTCTCTCTCTGATTATTGTGCAACTCTTATTATCTCAGAGACAAATTTAAGGTCTTGCAGCCTTTCTATTTATTATCTCAACTGCATCTCTTAAGCTGGTCCTTCTCCAATAGTTTCACTCTTAACTTGATTAACTGTTCACAAATTATTCCTATCCCACTTATATTCTGTGTTTAATAGATTTTCACAATAACTTTTCCAGGCTGCTTTCTTATCTTCCTCACTGTCAGCCAAAATTCCAGCATTATAATAAGCTATTAACAATAATATACTTTTTCCCTATAGCTTTACCTATTTTAAAAACTTCTTGTTTTTGTTTACCTCTATTCTGAACATTTGTGCCATGTCCTTTCTGCCACACATTTAGCTTTATACCTTGCTTTTTTAGTTTTTCTTTTAGCAAGCTTTTTTGTTTATTATTAGCTTAACCTCCTCTTTAGCTTCCTGGGCCCAAATTTGACCACATTATGGCTCCCTGTAACTTTTCCTGATATTCCCATAATTATTTATAACTAACGTCACTGAAAAGTTTTCTGAATTCTGATTTTATTGATATTTTATAGCTAGTGTATCGATTTTTCATCATTTCTAATGACTTTTTGTAGTTTTAGAATAGGTATTATTTTATTTCATTGCTCAAAAGTTCTTGTCCTGGGGTTTTGAACTAAAAACCATTTCTGTAATATTTTTGCAGATTGCTTTCAAAAGAATGAATGTATGTTCATAGGTACAAACATTGATATGGAAAGAAGATGTGCAGATAATTTCTAGGTTTTTGTGGTTGGGCTCAAAATCCATTTAGGATTTTTTTTCATAAGGAAGTTGGGAATTACCATTTTGATCTTAGTAAATGATGCTTTTCATCTGGGTTTCTTTTTCAAAGATTCTGAGATATTCTTGTGATCATTTTCCTTTCTTTTTTTTTTTTCAAAGTTACTTAATTGATAAATTAAGAAAGTATGTGTTTGGATTTAGCAGGTCTAAAGCTGATGTAAGTGCTCAGTTGTGTGCAATATAGAAATATTTAAAAGTTATTTTTCTTGTTTTGAAATAAATTGATTCATTCCTAATGAAACAAAAGAATCATTATATTGTTTTAAACAAACATATGCTGATTGAATCTATTGTAAGCTGAAAGGAAAATTATTTTGTTAAGGTATGCTGTTTTCAAGTTATTTCTCAATAAAAACTGCAAATTCGGAATGAAAATGTTTAATATGGGTGTGTACGCAAAATATAGATTCTTGTATGAAAATTTAATGGCAAGGGGCATTTTTTACTTTTCAGTACTACTGATTTTTTACCATATTATATTTAGCAGCGGTATTGCTAATATTGCTTATTATTTGTTTAGGTGTTTTGTGGAATTCAAAGGGTGCTATCAAAGGCTCTGCAGATACTCTAAGTAAACTGCGTGAAATGGTAAAGCATATTTGAGATATATTTATTTACTATCTGGTTCTTTACTTAATGATTTTCTAGTCTGAAGATCTTGAAGCTGTTAAATTTTTTTGCTATGGAAATATATACTCTTCAAAATTATATAGCTTTTTTATTGATGGAGATAATTTATTGTAAAGCTGTTGTAATAGCAGCTATGTAAACGAGAGTCTTTGTCACACAACCAGACATATAATAATGTAAAGTCTTCCATCTGAGAAGTCAAATTTACGAGCCATAACTTTTGATTTTGGATTCCATTTGCTTTCGTGAAACTCTTCTGATCGTGACAGAGTGGTCTACTGAAGTTTCTTGTGAGTCACTGTAAAGCACTGAATCATTCTTCCTAATTCATTGATTCGGTTTCCCACCTGTAATAAAATCAACCAACTATAGAGTTATGATATTAATATCGTAATATACATAAATTTCTGTTTTTAAGTTATTATATTTTCAAGACAAACTATATTGCTTATTTGTTGATTAACATGCACACCAAAGATGATAGTAGAAACAATCAATAGATGTTTTTTTTGTTCTTGGCGTACTTTCAAATAAATAAAAAATCAGATTATTTGGATCTTCAGCTATAATAAAGTTATCGCCCATTAAAAAAAAAGTTTTTTTTCTTGATATTTTTGAATCGTAATGCTAGAAATAAAAGTTTTTTTTCTTATCACCAGATAGCACACTGTCTTATATACAAACATGTCTTTAACTTTTGCAACTTTGGAGTTCTTTACAACACACAATTTCAACTGATGCAGCCAACGGTGAAAGTATCTCACAAGTTGATACTTTCCTGGAATTCGGGCTTTTTGAACAACCTTTGATAGAACCTGCTCCATCATAAACTTGGCCACAAACATCATAAAAATAGATGTAATAAAGATAAAAATAAATTAAATTGATAGCTGAAAAAAATTTTTTTCTCTAAAAAATTCTCTTAGAATTATAGATTTTGAAAAATGAAAGAAAAATTTCCTGCAAGACTTCGCAGCCATAGATTTGCCTATACACAATTAGGTAATTTTTATGATCATATTCCATATTGTTTTTGATTTTCATTATTGCTCTTACTTCAGGGGATAACTCCATCAGCAGCTTAACAGTATTTTGAAAGTTTCTTGGGTTGTTGCTCTCGTCTGTAATTAAATTTTGAAATTTAATTAAATTTTGTTTCCTTCCTTCCCTAAAGAAAAAGATTAATGGAAATGTGTTTCAAATACCTAAAACATAAGTCCAAGTTGTGTTTCTTTATATTACCTTTAATTGAAAGAATATTATTTTAGGCTCGTAAAATATATCATGTGACTTGCATAGTGCAAGCACCGGTTCAAATTTAACTGACTTCAGATATTTTTACAGTGTTTTGTAAAATGATTGGACAAGAAAACATAAGTTTGTAGTGCTGTTTAGAGAAAAGTTGCAGTAGAACATAAAACTTGTCTGTTGCCATATGTGAATGATATTTCAAATTGTCCCTGTGTCTTTTCAATGTGATGCTGTTTTTGCCAAGAAAATGTGGTGGCTACTACTGGCTTCAATCTCTCTTTTTTCCTAACTGGTTCTGCTTCTGCCTTATTCATGATTATATTTATTGATTTTGAAGGATTTTTTTGTGAGACAAGGAATGCCTTGCATTGAGTAACACAAAAAAGATGAACTGCAGTAGTCTTGTGTGCTTTGAATTTTTTTCGAGATCACCTGTAGGTTAAGCCAAAGTGTAAAGCTTTTCAATTGTTTAGCAGACTCGGACAAAAACAAATGATACAGTAAACAAAAAAGCATTGCGATCTTTGGAGTAAACCAACCATGAACATTTTTCTAACTAGAAAATACTGCATTTTGAATTTCTAGATGCGTGTTTTTCGATTGGATATTTAAAATCCACAATTTGATTTCGAAACGTTTTCAATGAGGTAAAATTCCGTAGGGCTATCCATTTTTTTGATTTTTTTTCAGGTGTTTAGAGATATCTGCTGTCATTTTTTCAGTAATGTCAATAGCATGTTCAATAGAACCTTTTTACATATAATTATTAAACAAACCATTTTTTTGCCATTTTGCCTTAATTTGTCATATTTACCTTAATTACGTTATTTAGTATTTCTGGCTTTATGGTTGATTTATTTAGAATGAAATTATAAATTGTTTATTATTAAATTTTAATATATTAATTGTTTTTTGTCAAAATTTTTTTTTTACAACCAATTAATTTAATACAAGTTTTTTTGCCAATTAAAAAAAAAGAAAATCATTTCATTATTTTTATATTTTATTATGATTTTAATTAAGCTGCCATGATGGTTATTTTTGGCCTATATAACCACTTACTAAAACTCTGCTACACTAGCAAAGGTATTTTTATGCAAAATTTCACATTTTTCTGGATTTCTTAAAAAAAAAATCATTTTTAAATCTAGTGTAATGTTAGACTACCATAAATTGCATAAATTTTCAAATTATACTGCCACCTACAAAATCTTCTGTTGGCTATTGAATTTTTTTTTTTTTCAAATTTTTGTGGTGTTAGAGTAACATGTGAGGAGTTTTTAATCTATATGGCCACTGCCCAGAAATTTTGGTACTCCAGCAACAGGCCTAGAAATAATATATTGATTTACATATTGAGTAACACAAAAAAGATGAACTGCAGTAGTCTTGTGTGCTTTGAATTTTTTTCGAGATCACCTGTAGGTTAAGCCAAAGTGTAAAGCTTTTCAATTGTTTAGCAGACTCGGACAAAAACAAATGATACAGTAAACAAAAAAGCATTGCGATCTTTGGAGTAAACCAACCATGAACATTTTTCTAACTAGAAAATACTGCATTTTGAATTTCTAGATGCGTGTTTTTCGATTGGATATTTAAAATCCACAATTTGATTTCGAAACGTTTTCAATGAGGTAAAATTCCGTAGGGCTATCCATTTTTTTGATTTTTTTTCAGGTGTTTAGAGATATCTGCTGTCATTTTTTCAGTAATGTCAATAGCATGTTCAATAGAACCTTTTTACATATAATTATTAAACAAACCATTTTTTTGCCATTTTGCCTTAATTTGTCATATTTACCTTAATTACGTTATTTAGTATTTCTGGCTTTATGGTTGATTTATTTAGAATGAAATTATAAATTGTTTATTATTAAATTTTAATATATTAATTGTTTTTTGTCAAAATTTTTTTTTTACAACCAATTAATTTAATACAAGTTTTTTTGCCAATTAAAAAAAAAGAAAATCATTTCATTATTTTTATATTTTATTATGATTTTAATTAAGCTGCCATGATGGTTATTTTTGGCCTATATAACCACTTACTAAAACTCTGCTACACTAGCAAAGGTATTTTTATGCAAAATTTCACATTTTTCTGGATTTCTTAAAAAAAAAATCATTTTTAAATCTAGTGTAATGTTAGACTACCATAAATTGCATAAATTTTCAAATTATACTGCCACCTACAAAATCTTCTGTTGGCTATTGAATTTTTTTTTTTTTCAAATTTTTGTGGTGTTAGAGTAACATGTGAGGAGTTTTTAATCTATATGGCCACTGCCCAGAAATTTTGGTACTCCAGCAACAGGCCTAGAAATAATATATTGATTTCTATAAATAAATAATTTACTGAAAACCAAAATTTTGGTGCCAGTACTTTTGTTTAATGACATCAGTTTTCAGCAATGAGTTTCTTTGACTCATAAAATTTCAAATTTTTGCAATTTTTATGAAAAACACTTTCCTGGATATCATTAAATGTCTAATAATATATTTGTAACTTAGAATTGTCCTTTTTACATATACCACCAACTGTCAATCATTTTGACTTGTCAGAAATAATATATTTTGCAAAGATATACCTTTAATTTCCTTTCACTCTGTCTTTTTTTCAGTAAAAATTATTTTATTGGTTTGTCGTTAATGCTTGTTGAATTTGTTAATGATTTTTAACTACACATGACTTCAAAAATAAATTATTAAATATTTTTGTTCTCTTTTTTATATGGAACAAACAATTGATCTTTATCACGAACAATAGCACACTCTCAAGAAAGAATTACATGAAGAAGTTTGCACGATTTGGTATTCAAGTTGAATTAGTAAATATATTTTGGATTAAATCATACTGCATTTTCTGTAATTAGTGCTTTTATATGTATACCCCATATATTTTTAAACCTCTTTACTAAATGATTTACCCTATAGGAAGTTTTTGTGGACCAAAAGAACTCTGAACGTTTTTTCTTTGCTCACCATCTCTAGTTTTTTTTTACCTCAATTGTTTGTGAGTACCTGGAAACAATATTTGCTAAATCCTCTTCTAGGAAATATTACATTTCAAGTTATAAGATCTTCCTCATCTTTTTAAAAATATTTTAAAATTTGGCTTTCTTCCCTTCTAAACTGAATTTATTGAAAATTTTCAATAGTTTTTCAAATCTCGCCCATGGCTACTTACCTATAAATCCTCTAAATTTGCAGTGAATTTTATAGGTTCCTAAACAGTAACTGTTGTTATCATCTACTCTTATTGGGTTTCAGTTTATAATCGTTAAATATCATCATACAATGCTACAGTATTTATCTGCATCTTCTAAACAATCAAAATTAAAACCATTTATTTTTTATATAAAGTATTTAATGGTAATATTTATTACATTTTAAGGCAAAAAATTGTTTTATATTTGTTCTAGGATGAAATACTGTCATCTGCATATATTGTGGCAATGTATGTAAAAGACGTGTTGAAAGTCAAAAAAGTATTTCTTGTTGGAACCCAAGGTATAATGGATGAATTTGATGAAGCTGGAATTGATTATGTGCAACATGAAAGGTGAAATGCTACTAAAAAAATTCTGCAAATTGAAATAATTTATCTGTAAAAGGCAATGATTTAGGTTTCAAAATCGTTAAGAGACGTCTTTTGATTCAAAAAGTGATAAAAAAGAGACATCTTTGACAAAATAAAGTGAGAGCTAAATGGCTTAAATTTCGGTGCCCTTAAGAAAAGTCTCATATTGAAAAAAGATGACAAAACAAAGCAAAAGGTGATGAAATTTTTTTTTTTTTTATCTTTGTTTTTAGAATTGGAACAGTTATAAAATCAATTTCAATAGTTAATTTTAATTTTTTTTGGAAGTGCTGTTGTGTTAGTGATAGTGATGTCAATCGCCAGGTCTGAACCCCTGAAATATTCCATAATAAAAAAAATATATTTTTCCTAGTGCACACTCACTTTTGTTTGCACTTTCATGTCAAACAGGTGAAAGCTGATGAAATTCGAGATTTCAAACAGTCATAACTATTGAACTGTAGCTACTATTGAAAAATGAAACGTTTTTGGAAAGCACATAATTTAGTCTTTCATTTTATATCCAAAACTTTGTGAGTTGTTGTTTTAAAAAGGCTTGACATCCCTACTAACAGGTATACTATACAGATAGTAATAAATGATTAGCTTTTTAAATTTTTTTTTTTTTTTTTTTTTTTGCTTTCAGTACGACTGCATACAGAAATAAGTCGCCATTTAATCAGGAGAAAGATGTAAGTTATAACAATATTATTTTATTATAAATAATAATAACATATGATCTATAATAAAATCAAAAAAAGGCAAAATCTCAGTAAAAGAAAAAAATAAATTTAAGGTGACAAGAGCACATCAACATTTTTTTAATCTATTTTAGCTTATATTTTATGTGTTTTCTAAATCTCTTTTTTAGTAATTATCTTTTTAATTAAGTTTGGTGAACTACTAGGTTGGTGCTGTGGTTGTGTCAATCGATCCTAACTTCTGCATAGCTACAATAGCCTCTGCAATGCATTATTTAAAGGATCTTACAATACCATATGTTGCGACAAGTACTGCTCATGCTATTCTCATTGGCGAAGATTGTTATGGGCCAGGTGAGTGTATTATTTAAGCTATCAAGCAACAACAGCTTTCTAGGTTGCAAGTAACACTTAATCTTTGGACAATAACTAATAGCATTTTTACCTTCCTAACTGTAAATTTCTTCATACACTCAATATATTCAAACCAACGTTGTGTTGGAATGTTTGTTTTATAATATTTCTTAAAATATGATCAATAAAGCTCTGCAGTAGCTTTATTGATCATATTTTAAGAAATCATTAATATCTAATTCTGATTTGCTGTTTGTTGTGAAACCTCTGTGTTTGAAATGGTTATCTGTTCTTCTTTTGAAGTAAGTCTTTTCAAATGAAAATTTGTTTTTTTATTTAAAGTTTATAACCTCGTTTAAAAGCGCATATGTAAATAATACCCACTTGCCTCCATTTCTACATTTTTGTTTACATATAAATATAAAAAATGATACGGTATACTTCTATAAGTATACGGTATACTGCTATAAGTTATGGTTTGGTTATCAATGATTATATCAATACATAATAATCTTTTATCTTTCATTGATGATCTGACATAACTAGTGATGTTTGCCACTCGTGGCTGAGATCAGGGTTCTAACTCCAACAGACAGATAATTTATTAAGTTTATCTGTTAATATTTTGAGAATATTTATTTGTTTTCCATCTAAGGAATGTTTTTTTTTATTGGCTTTATTTAATCAAAACCTAGTTTATAAAAAGATTCGTTGTCAGATTTGTTACAAAAAACTATGTAAAAATATTCAGACTCAAATGCCAAACCACCACCCCTTTTCATCCGAAAAGTTTGTTTAAATGTTTATAATTTTTTATGCAATGGGTGAGACCTTATTTATTTTCAACAAGCCATTTATTATTACATCAATTTACTAGCTAATGGTTAATTTCAAATAAGTATTACAATGAAATAGTTTTATCTAAGTGCAACTTTTTCTTCTTTTTTATCCATCTATCTATATCTATCTATCTACCTATCCATTGTTTTTTTTTCTATTTGTATTAAACTATTGTGCGTCTAGTTATAAAATACACAATGAAAAAATTGCATTTTAATATTTTTAGTTAGAACGAAATTATTTAAAATTACTAGAACTGCAACCTAAATGAAAATCAACATGATATTATTATGTTAACCGTTGTTTTTGATACTCTAGTTTACGTTTTCTTATTTTATTATAAATGTCAAACAACATTTAGTTTTTCAAATCTGACCCTAAATGAAAATCATGCAAGTCAATTGTTTGCCCGAGTTTGCCATACTCTGAAGGCATTTACTTTTTTTATCTGGCTATATCCATTTTTTTGATGGCAGTTTGGAAAAATAGTATGTAAATTTTTGTGTATTCATAAAAAAGAAATATAAACTATGCTTTTTTCTCTGCTATTGGAACTTAAAAAACTTTTTGGAAGCAAAATTTAATGTTTTATTCTATTTCAATTTCTCAAAATCGAGATCATAGTTTTTAAACCTTCTGTGAAGGTGATGGAATCGTTTTCAGTCATGGATTTCAAACACTTGTCTGTCAACCCGTCCAAAATCTTATCTTTGTAACAATTTATTATTTTAATTATGACTGCTAAACTTCAAAGTATGTCAAATTTGACTTAAAAATTATATTTCTGATTTCCAGAAATTACAGTATGGCCTTGAAAAGTCTAATTTTGCTCAAAATTTATATTTTATTTTGCGCAACAAATTCGCCAAACCGTCATAAAATTCTGTTCGAGGAAATTTGATTTCTAAGAGGAAGGGAACTTTGAAAGAGTTTATGGTCATCTTTTAGGGAAAAGTCTCGTTATAAATTTATTAATATCTGTGTTTGCATCAACACGTCAAAAAAAGTCAGCAATTAAGACGTAACATGTTAGCTAAACTTAGCTTGTGTAGCAGATGATTAATTATTTGATGAAATGTTTGGCTATAACCTTTACAATTGGATGCTCTTCCTAATGCCAGCCTACTTGTGTTCATATAAGATCATTTCCTTTTATCATAGGGTTACAACCTTGGAAACTTTCACCTAAAATAATGAATATTCTATAACCAAGTGAATTGTCCACACCAGGCACCATTGTGATATTTTCCACGTTTTTCTGTAATCAGCTTTATCAATTTCTTGTCGACTAATATTTTTAGCAGATTTAGATAATTTTAATCCTAAAGTTAAATTCTTTAAATTTTCTCATAACTACTCAAGGTTAAAATTTGAATAAGGGCCATTGGTTAGTTGGTCATAAAATACATCTTTTCACCCTAATTACCACTAGTTGTATATTCTCTATCCAATAAGCCTAGAAGAATTGTTTTTTTTTTTTTTTTTTTTTTTTTTTTTTTTTTTTTTTTTTTTTTTTTTTTGAAGAAAAATGGGTGTTGAAATAATTATTTCACATAACTATAAATAACGATAATTTTTTTTAGGAACTGGTTGCATTGTTAATGCAATTTCAACAGGTGCTGGGCGTGAACCAATTATTCTTGGTAAACCCAATACTCTGATGTTTGAAAATGCTTCAAACCGGTAATATATTGTATTGATTTATATTTAATGTGAAAAAAACAGCTTATCAAATTATTTATTTATTTAGTACGAATGTTCAAACATAAGTTTTTAAAAATAAATACATTTTGATAGCTTTTGGCAAAACTTTTTTCATGATCAAATCTTTTACAATTTATGTTTTTATAAAGATAAAAATTATGTAATGTTAATTTTATTTTTCATATTTATTTATATATTGACGAATAGTGCAAAAGCTTAGTAATTTAGAAAAATATATAATATAATATATTTATCTTAAATCTTTTGATTAAGCCTCTGTCATAATTTAGGTGCCTTTTGATAAATGCCCTCTATTTAAATATATATATTTAATAAATCCCTCAGAATATTTCTGTGAAATCATTTTTCTTTTGTAAAACTTTGAGCTAAGAAGTCAATAATATCACTATTATTATTATAATTTACATACCAGAATGATATCTTTTCCATTCAATAAACAAGAGGTGTTAAGTGAGTTATCACTTCTATACTTTTAAGTATTTAATATATGCTCTAAGTGTTAATCAAATGTTAAACAATTTGACTGTTAGAGAATTTACTTGTAAACCAACAGTGTTTGGAAATTTTGGTTTTGCAGAAAGAAATTTTTTCATATGTAGCTGTTATAAAAACTGTTAGAATGGCGCTCTTAATGATTCATTTTCTACGGGTCTGTATATCAGTGAAATTTTCCAAATAACGTTGGCTATTTTAACTTCTTTTCATTTCAGTTATATTCAGATAAACTTAATTTTTGGTTCTTGAAGCATTTTTAAATTCTTATATTTAGACTTAAGATAAATCCTGAAACAACACTCGTGGTTGGAGACAGGTAATTGTTTTCGTATTCGTCATCCTCATTGTCATTGTCTTTCATCATCAGCTTCAAGATTGGTCAAACATACAATAATATTAAGGAAATAAACAGAACTGTGACAATGTTTTATCAACCTGCTGTAATTTTATGGTTGTTAAAGAGTTTGAGTTTATAATTAATATCTGTATTTTTTTTTTGTATATATGTATATTTATAT
>JAUZNK010079579.1:0-13319 GCA_035046665.1 Euphysa ruthae | reverse complement strand
TCAAAATTATATATTACCTGTTTTTACTCCTAAAAGTATGCAAATACTCAGTTATCTGTAACTGACGAAGAAATAAATAGAACATTACCATTAATTTTATCAAAAGAGGGCAGTTTTTACCTAAACATTTACGTTTTTTTCCCCAAGTCATACTTTTCCTCTGGGTTTGTTTTAAAATGGAGTATTTAACTCGGCTAACAAGTTAATAAAATTTTAAGAATTTCCATGCAGGAATTAAATGATTTTATTAACCGATGTTAAAAAATGTTTATTAGAGCAGAAAGGACAGGGGACTAGCATAGACATCTAGAAGCTTTAAGACTGATCCTAATCTCTTTGCTGCGACAGGGATGTGAACTATGCGAAAAGTTCCCGTTTTTATCTCCAGTAATTGTAATCTTTGCCAACTGAATACCTCTTGCTCTACCAAGAATATTGTAAATCAGGATACCACTGTGTTCGGAGAAATGATCGTTTTTGGGTAGGACTTTGGCTAAAATTGATAATCAAACAGTGCGTGATGAGGGAGCTTAAGAGCAGAGGCGGATTAACACACGGAAGAGGAATAAATGAATGCTCGATATATTTGTGGGTGATGGGTGAGATAAAAAATCAGCGGCATTATACCAGTGAGCAGCATATCGAATGTTTGAGGAAACGAGGTGATTGAAAGATGAAAGTGACTTCAACATTATTTTTGAACTACTTCAAAATTGGAATCCTTTCAACTGTCAAGGCTTAAGACTTCGATCCATAGTAACCAGTGCAATGGATAACGAAAATCGAGGAATAAATTCTAATGATGCAGAAAATGATCCAGAAAAATATCCAAAAAGGGTTGGAAAATATTGTAGAAAACAAAGCTGTTGTCAAACGCTCAAAAAGGTCTAGACCCTTGAAAATCTACACCCAGGTGTGAAAGCCAAAAATTAAACCATTTATATAAACCCAACAGTTATTTTCCAGCGACACATAGTGCTTATCTAAAAATCAGAGGAAATAAAAATTTATTTTCTGCACGAACTGACACCTGAACCAACATCACTATTCAAAGTTGGCTTCATGTGAAAGGCAAACAAGTCTCAACTTGATACGGCTCTTCTGAGAAATTATCCAACAATGGATACAGATGTTACAGTAAAAACAAAATATGTCATTTAATGGAGGAGAATTATTGCACAGTGTTTGCTGGGAAATACCTTTTACGTACGGTGGTGTAATAAATACGGACACTGCGTTGAAAGAAAATACGGTCAAGGAATCACGGTTGTGTTTGATCAACCAAAAAGGGCCATGAACGCCAGAGACACACCAAATCTAATTTTTTAGACATTGTCTTGGAAAAACAGTAAGAAATTAAATACACACAAGCTGAGTTTCTGTCAAACAGCAGCAGCAAAGTACTGCTTATAAAATCGGTGTCAAATACCCTTACCTCAAAGAATCACACTTGTAACAAATGCGAAGACGAACCTTATTACTCAACCTGTTATTTCACTCAAATATGATGAGACTATTTTCTATATCTATCATTCTTACCTTCCCCATACACAGAAATAAGGTTAAACAATTATAATAGCTCCAATGTTTTCTTTCACAAGAGCAATGGTGTCGACCATAGGAGTGTAGCACTATAATTTGTTGAAATGTCTAGATGATCCTGACGAGAACCTTGCGCCCTTAGGTTATTTGGCTATAACTATTATTTTTAGGCATTGAATGCTTAAAATAACTCTTGATTTTTCATTTCCCACATTCTAGCATTAAGGCCATAATTTCTCTATATAAATGTTGGATTTTACATCTGATGCCTGATCACCAAAGTAGCTGATTCTGATAAATGTTACTGTAGGTTTATATAGTACTAACACAAACGTTATAGACTGACTCTCATCTTTTTTAAACGGTGTCACGTTATAGAATAGACTAAGTCTCTTAGGAAATCAGGGAAATTTTGAGATTTATACTATTTTTCATTTCTTTCAGGTTGAATATTGATAGGAAAAATTAAGGTAATTATTTTATTTAACACACCACAACTTCTTTCCCGCACACATAACCACCCACAGTAGCATTTCACATTCTACTAATTTTTGACTTTTAATATTTTCAGAGACTTGACTCAACATTTTTTCCATGCACACCCCCTAGAATGCTACTAAGAATATCACAGCATTCTTTTCTTTCAGACCTCTTAAGGTAATTTTTTCACTGTTACGCCATCTCTATAAATAAAAAAATCTTTAACATAAGCAATTAATTTTTTAGTTTCAACCATTGTAATGTTGTTTGATTGTAAGTTACTTTGGTCAAATAAATGCATTGCATTGTTAAAAGGTGCTCAGTAACAAAGACTACCTAACATCCACAAAGTATAGCATCGAGTATCACGCTTTCAGAGATCATCTGCAAATTTTTCAATGAATGGGCGCTCAAGTAAACTCAACTGAATGGGGATGGCGTAAAGAAAGACATGCTTTAGCACCCATTATGACAGATATGGAAAGAGTAAAAATAGCTGGTGAAGTATTGCATTGCAGAAAAATAAAATAACAAAATTAGAGCTTTTACCAATATTTTTAAATACAAAAGTGCAAAAGGATTGCAAAAGTAGCAGCCTCTAATAGCATTTAGAAAATAATCAGTTGCAACTGCATCACTACAACAAAATCTCCGTGTGGTAATGCTTGTCCATGTAGACGACATAGAATAAAATGAGAGCGTGCGGTCAGTGTCACGGAAACGATTTGAGTAAAATTTAAATTCTGTTTTAGAAAATGGGGATAATATATACAAAAGTAATAAATATTATGCAAAGCACATATTTCCTTTATTAGAAAATGATGCAAAATTTGATACAATAAATCAAACTTGAGAAAGTCTTAAAATTTTTAACTTTTTGAGAAACAAGATTTTTAGAAGATTTATCAAAATCAGATGGAGTCATAATTTTTATGAATGATATAATGTTCATCATCAAAAAAAAAGAATAAAAAATTTTTTGTATATTTATTTGGTTCTAACGGTCAAGATTTGGTATTCCGTCAAATGAAGGAAGTTCGAAACTATTACTGAAATACACAAATATTTGTGTTATATTCATCTGACGAAAATGGAGGAAAAAATAAATTTTGGTTCCAATTGCAGCTTTTCAGTTGCATTTATGAAGAGAATCATAAAAATGAGTTTTTAACATGTTGTAAGTCTCACCATAGTAAATCAAAATACCACGAACAGAAACATAATATTATTTTAATGAAGAAATTTAATTATAAAACAAAACAAAGATCGATTACTATCATCGGCATCATATAAACAACGGAAAGCAAATCAAAATGCTAAATATCAACAAAACAGAAGTAAAAGGAAGCACCAATATCAACAATATAAAAAAGAAAACAAATCAACGCCAGCATACTTTAAGCAAAAAAATAATCAGACTGAATATTATCATAAGGAAATTAAGTTTTCCCCTTTGTATTACACGCTTTCACCAAAAAAAAAAAAAAAAATAGTGAGATCCGAGGAACTGACAAACATCAAACAAAAAAAGCATGGGTGTGTTGTGTTGAAAGGTTTAATCAGACATTAAGGGACGCCCCCTTTTATAAATGTGTAATGTGTGACCGTTGTTAAGGGACGCCCCCTTTTATAAATGTGTAACATGTAACCGTTGTTTATACTAGCGTTCCGTAAAATTATTTACTAAAAAAAATTACTCAGCTCACGAAAATTTTTACTTTTCTCATGTTAATACAGATGAAATAGAATATATTTGTAATACTTGTAATAAATATCTACTTAAAAGTAAAATTCCACCTCAAGCAGTTTGTAACAAGCTAAAGGTATATAATGTATCTGGCCAATTTAATGATCTAAGAATGTTAGAATGTTAAGTCGTTGTTGTTCAAAGAATTATCTTTAAGAATAGTTGCGATTCAAAGGGGAGAATTAAAAAAAATATATATATTTGGTTCAATTTGTAACTTACTCTTAGATTCATCAAGTGTTGTAAAAGAGTTACCAAGAGCTGATGTTTTTAATAACAATGTTATTCTTAAATTAAAAAGAAAACTAGAATATAAAGGAAATGTATATCATGATTCTGTTAGTCCTTCTATTAATTATTAAAAAATAATGTTTTATATGCAAATATTGAAATAATGCTGAAAACATTCCACAAAACCTTGCCAATCTAGATGCTTCTACTTCACTTTTATAGGTATTTCCCCTGCAGTCGCCTAAGGCCCACCCATAATAATATGACCGATAGTGAAAAAATATCTCTGGCTGTAAATATGTATTTTTTTAGATAACTGTAAATATGTGTACTTCTGCTAACTAAAATAATTTTAAGAAAAATTTTGTGACTGAGATATTATTTTGAGAAAATAAGTGTGCTTGTGATATTATATTTTTTAGAAGATAATGCGACTGAGATAAATTTTTTAGTGTAATATGATATAAAAAAAAAAGATAAAAAACCGACTGACATAGGTAACACACGTAGGGTACTCCAACCAAGTTTATTATTATGGGTGGCCTGAGAGTATGGCGCGGACACGTCTTCTATGATGTATGTTATATCTTTTTTTATTTAATATTTTAGGTGGAGTTTTCCTCTGAGCAAATCGAGAACGATTCAAATTTTGAAGAAGAGATGAAGAACCTAAAAACAGGGAATTAGAGAACTATAATCGTCTCAACCCAATCATTAATGTTCCAGCAAGTACATCTCTTCACTGAATCTCTTTTAAATATCTTTAGTAACTTCTAGCTAATGAAATTTTGACATGTAAAGCTAAAAAACCAACGTGGATTATTAGTTATATCAAACAAGCATTGCGTCAAACCGCCTTTTCAAAAAATACACTTCTAGGGGCTTGAGACAGGGAGACAAAGTTATTCTTGATGAACGCAGTAAATTTTGTCATGAATTAATCTCTCCGAGAATTCTTCTTATAACCTAGACCTTGGTAACAAATTAACAATCCTACTACTTACTCTAAGGCTTATTGTTCATATTAAATCGTTTTGTTAACAAGGTGAGAGTTACAATATTTCCACCACTACTTGTGAACGGGAGTGTTGAGAGTTATTTTCAATTGAAAGCTATTCTCTTTAATGATTTTTTCTCTAATCAATGTAGTATTTTACTAAATGATAGTTCGCTACAAAAAATTTTTTTTTCACCAACAGCCGTTTATCTGAATTGGATTTCAGCCTAACTGATATATCTATGATCATTAAAGATCTTAACCCCATCAAAGCTTATGGGTATGATAGTATATCAATTAAAATGATCCAAAGATGTGTTAATTCTATTATTTCTCCTTTATCAATCCTTTAAACTATTTCTAGGAAGGAATTTTTTCCGATGGTTGGAAAAAGGAAATATTGTCCCAGTTCATAAACAGTCGAGTAAAAAAGTTATCAATCACTTTAGACCAATATGCTTGAAATGTTTATTTATAATAATCTCTTTAACCATTTTACTGTTAATAAGAAACTTTCAGATAATCAATCTGGTTATAGACCTGGTGATTCTTGCGTAAATCAACTCAGCGCTATTACTCATGAGATTTATCAGGCTTTTGATGCAAACCCTTCTCTTGTAACTGGGGGTGTGTTTTTTGATGTGGTAGGATGTTTGACTCTGGAGCGAAAGGTTACGAGTTCGATTCCCACCTCTAGCGAAAGTTTATTTCCATGTTATCTTTGAGTTTCTGAGCAAAACTCATTGCGCAATGCCAAGCTAGCTCAAATTGGTCAGGTTGTTTGGTTGAGCGAATTTAGTAGATGCAAATGGGCGCTGTAAGTACTCCAAGACCCGCCACGTAGGCCCATCTGGAAATATTTTCTCGGCAATTTGTTGGTTCCCCACGTTCAATATAACAACTATCACTATCATCAACGATTAAACTTTTGGCTGACTATACTTCTATCTTCTCTATTGTACATCCCGTAGAAAAATGTTGCAGTGATCTTTACAAGGAACACACTGTTATTGATAACTGAGCATGTCAGTAGAAATTTTTGTTTAACCCCGATCCTAATAAACAAGCCGCAAAAGTTGTTTTTTTTCCAGGAAAAAAAATCCCAGTTGTCCAACCTCCTCTCTATTTCAATGATTCTCCTGTTTTAGTTGTGTCCTTTCAAAGCACCTAGGATTGCTTCTTGATGGGAAACTAGCATTTGGCCTCCATCTAAATGATAAGATTTCTAAGGCGAATAAAGGAATAGGCCTTATCAAACAACTTTCTCGCATTTTGCCTAGAAAGTATTTGCTCACTTTGTAAAAATCATTTGTACTTCCCATTCTAGATTATATGATTAGCCTCATAAATAATCTTTTTTCTTGGATTAGAGAGCTTACGGAATAGACGTTGGTACCGTAGGTTAGTTTCCTTTTATAATCTAGTGAGTGGAAATGCTCCTAAATATCTAATAAATTTTTTACCTACGTTTGTTCAGCCATAATAACATGTTTGGTCATAATAACAGCAACAATAATAATAATAACACTAACAATGACAATAACAAAAGCAATGAAAATAATAATAACAATAACAATGATAATAATAATAAATAATAAAAAAAAAAAAATATCAAATTAAACGAAAAACCTATCGAACCAACAAGCACATTTAAACTTCTTGGAATCTTGTTTAACGAAAATCTTTCTTGGTCCAATCACATACTAAACATTCTCACCACTAGCTACTATACTCTTAAGATACTTAGAATTATTAAAAGACTAGCACCATTCCACACTCGAAAACACCTTGCACAAACTTTTCTAACCATTTTTTTCTATACATATGTACATATGTATTTTATGACTATGATAAAAACAAATTTAGATTTTATGTAATTTTCTTTATTTAATTCTAGAAATTTTAAGATTGCCACATGAAATATGCTCCAGTTAACCAAATTCAGGAGGTAAACAACTACTAGTATAATAATAGTATATCAAATTAATCTCTGAAAAATTTTTTTCGAACAATATAATTATCATGGTTTTCTCTTTAACGAGTTGCGAGTTATGGTGATTAAAACTATGAGCTACAGTCTAATCTGTGCGTTGTGAATTGCAAATTAAATCTATGAGTTGATAATAAAATCTACGAGTTTGAAATTGAATCTACAAGTTGAAACTTATATCTACGAGTTAAGAGTTACTTATGAGGATTTTGCACAGTTGTAGGACGTTTGACTACGGAACGAAAGTTTACAAATTCGACTCCCACCTCTGGTGGAAATTTACTTTCCATATCATCTCTGAGTTTCTGAGCAAACTTATTGCGTAATGTAACGCTAGCTCAATTTGGTCGGGTTGTTTGATTGAGAAAATTTCGTAGACGCAAATGGGAGTTCTAAGTACTCCAAGACCCACCACGTGGTCCCTTCTCGAAATATTGTCTCGCCAATTTGTTGTTTACCCACGTTAAATATAACACTCTCTCAGTTGAAAATTAAAAACACGAGTTGTGAGTTATAGTAACTAAATCTATGAGTTGATATATTTTCTACAAACTTGTATTTTTACTGTGAGATGCGTTTTTCCGTTTTTTAGTATTGCGTTTAATTAAATTCTTCTCTTTCCAATTTTAATTAAATTCTTCTCTTTCCAATTCGTAGAAATTTCATTTCTGTTAAAGATTTTTTTCATTCACGCGCGCTCTAAATAAGTGAGACATAATTTCAGTAAGCCCAAACTGAAAACAACATCTCCAACGTTTCCTTGGTCACCAAAATAAAATTTAACTAAACCTGCGGAAGAGAGCTTTTGTATTTTTTTTGTATTTTTTTATATACTTACAGTCCATTTAAAAGATCAACTGAAATAAAAGATATAGAGAATCTACCAGATACCCTTAGATTATAATAATTTTATATTAGAAAACCGGCAAACTTATACGTGTTCAAAAATTTTATGCTATGAGTTATGGCGCACTAATTTTTGTGTCCATGGGCGGAGTAATATGCGAGGGTTAAGTTTACATGATCATGTGAAAGTTCATATGAAGTGAAAATTCACTAGCTATGAACTTTCTTTTTATCTTGGACCTTCGTTTCTGAAAAATTGAATATTGATGTATGACAATGTTGTAAAAGGTTAATAGGTAGTCACTTGTTTAGACAAAATATAATTTTTAATCTGTTTTGATAAACACACAAGTGATCCAGTTGATGAATTTATATTTATAGAAATAATCATCACAGCATTTTTTATTGATATAAAATGGCCCGTTTTATGGACTCAACGCAACTTGTTTCAATTTGTCATGTAAACTTAACCCTCGCATATTAACGAATATTTTCAGCCGACCACAATTATATTATCTTTAAATTGAATCCATTGGTTCAGGCTCTAAATAGTTTCACATAAGTTGGACAACATAATTGTCCACCCATTTTACGGCAACAATAACAGTAATTTACTCAGTTTTTTATATAGATTATAGGCCTCAACAAATTGAAAATGGCGGTACATGATTTCCCGATCGTGCACGAGTTTGTCGCAGCCTGAAATATACATTAAAAAAACTACGACGATTGACCATAAGTAGTTGAGTAAGATATAAGCATTTTAAAAATGAACTTTTCTGGTTATTCAACGTTTTCAGAAAAATTTAATTATGAAATTATAATTTCTCTTTTTTCAATATATGCAATGAGGAAATGTAAAAACATCATCAAGACCATCGGTTTCATAAGTAGGATTGTACATTGGTTAAGGGTTTTTTTGTGAACTTAACTTCTCCCTCTACCCTAGTTGAACTCCAAAAATACTCTTCATTGATAATTTCTTGCATTTCATGACGAAATTGTTTTCCAACAAGGTTTTTTTTTTTTTTTTTGAGCTATAAGCTGGTTATATCGTGCATTTTGTAGTTTATCAGACAGCTCCTATTTTTGTGGCAATGAGATCACCTCGTTCCGACATTTCTTTTAGTGACTGAGGTTGTCGTTGTCGAATTGGTAAATTACATATTTTTAAAAAGTCGATCACCTGTAATTCTACTCTTTTGTTACTGACTGACGTGGTTTTATAAAATAGCCTTACTGGACAAATCAAATTCACAACATGGCGATAAAACTCTAGTTCAGCAGAAATTAATATTTTTATTTAAATTTCCTTTTCTAATAATAAGTAGTTTTCTTCAGTGTCTTCAACTGTAAGCCAACGCGTGCCTTGCAACAATGTAACTAATTTACAACGTTGGTTTTTTTGTTGAAACCTTTGATTCTTACTCTGGTTTTGTTTGTTGTTTTAGAAAAAGCTTTTGTTTATTTTTGGATTCTTTTAGTTGTAGATTTTACTTTCGTATTGATGGCATTTTTCCTTGGCATGCTCAATAATCTATATCCGTTCTTTATATGATTTTCCTTCTAACTAACCTAGTGTTTTGTTTTTGCACTACATATTGTATACTAGGATATTCTGTACGGTTGCATTTGGCTTCGTTCGAATCTGCATTTCCAAAATAGCAAAGTCACTTTCAGAAGCTATACCTGTTGTAGGTACATTTTCAGAAAACATTTTAATATTGTCAATGGGAGTAAAATATTTTCCTCCAGGCAATTGATCAGCAGCATGTCTTTCAAGAATTAACGAAATTCCTCAATACTCTATAAGCCCCTTTTATAAACCGCTGTCGAAAAAATTAAAAATAAATATGAACAATTTAGAGAATTCTTTGTGGAAGGTATCGAAAAAACACATTTAGATTTAAACGTTTATTTTACCTAACACAAATATTTCACAAACATTGTAAATGTTGTCATATTTACTTTGGTGTCGTTGACAGAGTGTGATATTAAAGTCCATTATTTGGATGAATTTCGAATCTTTGATACTTATTTCTTCAAATATGAATTAGAGAACTCAAGCGGAATTTATCAGGCGAAAATTCGGCGGTTCATCAGAATATTGAATTAGAAATAATGATAATGAAGACCATACCCCAAAATTCGATAACACAAGCGATGAATAAACGATAAAAGATGAAAGTGGTGATATCAGTGAAACGTAAAAATCACCCAAAATTAATGTGCATGGTGCAAGAAAGTATGCAAATCCTTGCAGTTTTGATGATGTTGAAGTTGTAAAAACAGAGGCAGTAAATAGCCCAATAGATGGAATCAAGGTTTACGAAGTTACATTAAAAGAAAACCTGTTAAATTTTAAAGGGGATAGACCGTGGAAAAATGCAATCTCAAGTAAATCCTTTAACAGTTAGTATCTAAATAATTATGAAACAATTTCTAGCAATATAACAAAGATCTGAATTTCTCCCCTTTTTTACCTGGGTATTTTGCCAAACGAATTTGCCTGGGGTATATATGCCCACTATCTAACCCCAGAAATATTTATTCCATGAAATTTCGGATGAAGTAAAAATAGTTAAAATTCAGAAAAAAACTTGCCAGGACAACTTTTTTATGACACCAGAGCCAAACTGAAAAGTTATATATTGGTGATCAGCATTATCTGCCTTCATTTTGTTAAATATCGAAATTTCGACAACATAATAAGTTTAAATATGAGTGGTTTTATTATGTATCAACTAAGGGAAGGTCTCGCAATTCAACAATTGTTTTTGCTTCAATGTTGCAGTTGTATTTGAGCCTCATTTGTCTCTACGTTATATATGGTTCAGAACATTAATAACATTTGATATAATATTATAGAATTGGTGACTCCCTTCAACATCATTTTTACCCTTTATGGGAAACATTACATACTTTCAAATCCGTCTATTTTGAAAATATAAATGGTGCCATTACGAAATGAACTATTTTTAGTCGGACCCAGGCTGTTATTGAATTGCCACGGCACCTACATTTGCCATTATGACAGATTTTCCCACGTTCTGAAATTTGGTATGTTAAAACCTATTTTAATGAATCTAAAGGTGATATCGCGTCTATATGTGGTTTTATCGCGAAATATGTTCAGTGTGACGGACGTTTATACTTCGAGAAAAATATTGGGCGTAAAGTAAATATTGCGAAGCATTATGGAACGCATACTTGCAACATTGTTTTTAAAGGCCGCCCCAAAGTTACTGAAATTAAAGAAATAGTTGATTGCACATCAAATATAACACGGGAAGGAATAAACACAATCAAAAGAAAATGACGGATTTACAGCAACAGTAAACAAATCTGCAAATTACAATCATACCGTTAAAAGTTGTCACGTTTTCGTATTCAATTTTCTCAAAAGAAAAAAAAAACCCGAAGGCTTCTCCTTTTCAAGAAAATTACACCGGAATTACATAAGAGTTTGTTAAATATTTGATTACAAATTTAAAGGCGATAAGAAATGATTTCAGTACGTTATTAAATCTAGCTAAAAAAAAGTCGAAATTTTGTACGAGATGAAGAAAAATGGCGATCGTTCTCTAAATGACGCTGTAGTTCATCTAGGCGTTCTACACAGCTACTGTAAAGAGCATAAAACAGACACATTGTCGTATTATGAGTCGTCCTTAAAATCGATGGTAATAATTTGCTCTAAAGACGCATTCAGCGAGTGTAAAGAAACTTGTGAATTTTTCTTTACATCAATAAACGATATGTTGAACTTGCATAGAAGAGATGCAGGGCATTCGGAAAAAGTAAAGTTCAAAACTTATCATCTTAAAGATGACGAGTGTGGTGGAAATAAGATCGAAATGGAGCGTCTATTTAGCGATCGCCAAACCTATTTTTGACTTGTGAAAGGCATGCGTGAGTCTGGAACCGAGAAAGGATACGTTAAAGCGAGAACATATGATAAATGATGTTAAATGCTCAAAGTGAAAAACACCAAGTAAGTCATTTTCTTTAGTTCTGATGTAAAATATCTTTATTAAAAGTTGATACATGTGTTAGTTATAATTATAAACTAATTTAATCCAACCAAGTATATTGTCCAATAAAATCACTCATAACCAAATAAAAATAAATATTTAAATATATTAAATCCTGCAAATTTTGCATATGCAACCTTTTCGGTTCCAAGATTTCAGTCTTAATTTTAGTTCATAAATCAAGTTTGAATTCATCGAATTTATAGGTAATGAATTCCAAGTAGTGATACTGCAGCAAAGGTTTGTACCTGTACCCTTGGACCGGGAAGTCATTTCTGGTAGTATTAAAAGTTTCTGTCTATGAAAATTTATATAAAATAATTTTGAAAGGATAAAAAAACAATTCTAGCCGAAAATTTGATTGGGAATTACATTACGGAAAATCAGGGAAATCAAACCCAAGTTTTCAAAAAATCACACTCTGCCAGCAGCTATCTGAAAAGATAAATATGTCTACTTGTGTAAGCAAAACTCTTCAATCTAACTGATCTACAAGACAGTGTATCACTTCCTCTGCTCTATCTGAGGTGTCCTATTAAGTTATGACATTTATGAGCAGTGACATTATGATTCAGATTCTGACCTGTCGCGTCAAATCAAAGATGATGGTTAAAGGAAGAAACATATGTGTATAATGCAATCAATTAGAAAGATCAGAATTTCAATTGGAGAGTTTCAATTTCGTGCTCTGTTCTTGCCACACGTCTCAGAGAGCTGACCAAATTATATGTTCACATATAGTGTGATACTATCAAGAGCTGCTCAAACTCATTGAAGGTGATACACTGTCCGCTCAAGTCCGGATTCCGATACAAATGCTTTCAGATGTATTTGAAAAGATCCCGAATGATATACCATCTTGCCGGACATTGAGCAACAAGAATGCTCACGATAAAAAAAAAAAAAAAAAAAAAACGCGAGAAATATGGAGAAAATATTGATAGAAATTAAGGAAAAATATTTAAAAGAAGCAAAAGTTTCTAGGTGTCTAAAGAAAGAGGTAATAGAGAAGAACACCATACACCTGGCAGTTAACGGTCTATTATATTTGAAAGATCAGGACAAGGTAATAGAAATAAAATTAAGATTTTGCATACGTTGCAGCTTTTTTACTACTATAAAAGGTTCTTTGACAAATATTTATGGTTTGCAACAAACAGATGACATATCTTGTGCGAGGGGTGTGCACGAACCGCTGGAAGATGACGAATTTGATTATGGTTGAATTTGTCTTCTTTACCTTAAGCATGAATTATTTGTCCACTAGGTTTATATTAAGTTAAGTAATAGGACTTATGAAAGTTGAATCACTATTGCATTACTTAGTTGTATTGACGGACATTGGTTATACCATGTTGAGTTGTTTAAGAGAGTTCTTTTCTGGTTGTTCACTTTAGTTTCATGACCCTGGTAGTATACATTCTTAATAGGTAGAATACTTACAATATCAAT
>JAUZNK010079578.1:0-29836 GCA_035046665.1 Euphysa ruthae | reverse complement strand
ATTTATTTATTGTTTATTTATATATTAGTTCATTGTATTATATCCAGAAAGTTTTTCATTCACATTGCTTAAGTCTTTCAGTTTGTGTTGCTTATATTCCACCATGAAGATTGTTCCTAGGCATCTAGCCTTTGATGGCTGTTTCATAGAGGAGGTATTCTTCCATTTTTAGAAACTTTTCAAAAAAATTTCAGATATATAATTGAAATGCATTTATTGACTCTGATATGAAAACTAACCTTTTCTTGAGCTTGCTGCCTTTCTTGTAAAATGACTGTCTCTACATCGTCGTACATTTTTGCTCGATCTTTGTCTTGTTGTTCCAACTTACTACAAAATCAAAATTGTTTTGCTTGATGACTTTTTATGATGGTTTTGCTTGATGGTTCGACTTTTTATGATGGCAAGATAAATTGAATTTTAAGAAGAGAACAATTTTTTATATAGATGAAAATCTAGAGATTTTTAATAATAGATAACTGAAAATTTTTTTTTCGTTCAAGAAAAATTAAATTTTCAATGGGAATCACCAATTATGAATCAAATTTAAACCTTCTATGAGAGCGAGGTGGGGCGCTCTTAACTAAAAATTTTCTGTAAGAGTATTTAGCAAGAATGGTTGTTATGAATAACTGTTAATATGATTGTTAATATGATTATAGGAGAACAACTCGTTATTCCTGGGAAAATAATGTAAACAATGCTTACGCAGCCACTAATGTTTCCATGTCTTGACATTTTAAGTAAACCTGCTGTATTTCATCAACAACAGTTTTTAAGAAATCTTCGAAAGGTTGGTTGAGGTCGTTTTGATATGAGTGGATCTGACTCCATATGTAACGAAGTGGCTGATTGCTAATAATAACAATAATATCTTTAAAATATAAAAATTATATACAACTGCATAAACCAGATGACTAAATATCTTACTTAAAAATAATTTGCTTTCCAATTATCTCCATTTTAAATTTTACATTATCCAGGGATAATAAAGTAAAAATAAATTTGAGACAAAAATTTTTTAGACTCTGTTAATAATGAAAAAATCAACTAAGTATCAGTTTGTTTTGCAGCTATCACATTCGCAAAGGAACTCCATTTTAGTTTTATTTTAAACTCAAGACTTTGAGAAATACTTGTTAAAATTTTGTGTCTTTCTTCGCAAATCCCAATAAATGAAAATTATTAACTGAAATTTATGAAGAAGAATCTTCTGTAGTTCAACCATTTTTCATCAAAATCAAAACAATCATGCTTGGCAAAAATAGTGCATATTTTTTTTATTCAATTATCCAACAAATTTGAAATTAAAAATCCATTCATTGATAATAAACCTATATAAAGAAAAATTGAAGGACGGTTCATGGTAAAAATTACTTTTAAAAATCTTTTATATAGCTCACAGAATAATCATCTATATGGATATTTTGTATTATAATATTTCATGCATGCAACACAATCTTTAAATCATCATTATCTAATAAGTGAAAAGGGAAACAAGAATGAGGGTTGTTATGCTGAAGCACTTTCCACTGTTTGAGCAACAGAGATTTGGTCTCTAACTAGCAATTAGGTGCTGATTACTAAAGTACGATTGCCATGACAAGTAATTCTCAGTAAGATATTTCTTCCCATTTTCTTGTTATATTGTCTATATTAATTTTTGCGTTTGCGCACCCGGTTCTTGAATCATACTTTTTGAAAATATATGTTCCAATTTTTATCCAATCTTTTCATATTGCTTCAGGGATAAAAGTTGCAAAAATTTTTTTTTTCTTGAGGGGTTTGGTGACGGTGGCTGACAGGGTAAAGTTAGTTCATGAAGGGTGTGATGATGGTGGCTGACAGGGTAAGGTTAGTTAATTAGGTGCGTGATGATGGAGGTTGACACGGTAAGGTTAGTTTATGAGGGGAGCGGAGATGGTGGCTGATAGTATAAGAATAGTTCATGAGTGGTCTGGTATTATGGTGGTGGCTGACAGGATAAGGTTAGATCATGAAGCATGTGGTGATGGTGGCTGAAAATGTTATGTTAATTCATGAGGGGTGTGATGGAGGTGGCTTACAGGGTAAGGTTAATTTATGAAGAGAATGGTGATAGTGGCTGACTGGGTAAGGTTAGTTCATGAGGGATGTGGTGATGGTGACTGAAAGGGTAAGGTCAGTTTATGAGGCATGTGGTGATGGTGGCTGACAGTGTAAGGTTAGTTCATGAGGGGTGTAATGATGGCGGCTGACTGGGTAAGGTTAGCTCATGAAGGGTGTGGTGATGGTGGCTGACAGGGTTTAGCAGGTAAAAGGAATGAATTGCTAATTTTGCTTTGCCATCCTACCTTAACAGCGTACATTTCAAGGTTATTTATTTTGAAGTATTTACTATATTTTACAAACTTAAACAGAAGCTTTTCAATCACGCAATGACTTTCCTAATAATCCCTAATAATTTCCTAATTCAAATCTCAATGAAATTAAGGTTTCAGTGACTTTACGCAACATTAAAATTTAGATTAGTTCTTAATTAGAAATCCAGATGAATAGAAAATATATTACATATTGTACTCTAAAATGAAAGATTCTGTCCAAAATTATTTCAAAAAAATTAAGATTAACGGTAAATTTACTCAATCCGACAAAACTTATTTACTACCGAAATATTTTGACGAAGATGGTAGGTTATTTTCTCCTAGTAACTCACTTAATCTAGTAAAAGATTAAGTTCTTGCTCGTTAACCACTCACAAAAGTATAGCCTTTTATGAAACAATCTACACTCTATGTAGCTTTATAGAGAGTTATCTCTATAAAAAGCGAAATTTAAAGAATAAAAATTTTTAAATTTTGATTCCACATTATTGGAATACCTCAAAAATAATGTTCCTCCGCCGATTCTTTTAAGAAACATATTCCAATTTTCGTTAGCATCTAAGCCATTATAATCTACGTCATAATCCATTAGCGTAGAAATCTCTAACGATGATTTAGCCCTCCCGATTGTAGCAGAAGGAACGCATATAGGTTGTAAGTGCTCGACACTTCTTGACCGTGACATCTTGTTTAACATAATTCTCTTTGGTGATAACCTTTTAAAGAATTTTTTCTTTTTGTTTTGACCTTGTGATAACGACTCATTAAAGGCATCGTCCATCTCAACACTTGATCTATTAATCTTACCAAATATCTCATCGAGCTCTTTTGTTGCGTTTTTACTTATAGTAGGATGCGTTATCTCGCCTTTTTCATTTGATGTCATTCTTTTCAGTTTAAACGTGTTTGATTTTGTCTTGTTCAGTTCATCGATAGTTCCTATGTTGCTACTCTCACACTCTCCGCCATCAGGAGGTGTGCGAAGTTTATTTTTGCGCACTGTCTTTTCTATAAAACTCCTTCTTTTTTTTGATTTGTTAATAAATGGAGACGGCGGCGAGTCTATTGGTACATCATAGTTTTCTAGTGGCATCTCGCCATCATCAACGTCTACACTAAAATTTGTATGATCGTCTCCTAACAGATTTATAGCGTTGTTATACGACCTAGAACGTTTTAAAGATGGCGTAAAGGTTTCGCTATCGTCGTCTGATTCTTCGTTAATTTCAATATTGTCATAATGGCCATCAGAGACGTAGACTGTATCGCTAATTTTATTCTCTTCTGTTTCATGGATCGTCTCCGATAAGTTAAGGGCACTTTTATGAGAGTCAGAACGACGCAGTTTAGGTGGAGATTCTTTAACATCTTCAGAAAATGAAGAAGTAGTTTCAGTATCAGATGACAGAGAAATAGATCTGTCGTCGGATTCACGAAGTGTTTCAATTCGTTCGTCAAAATCCCAGCAACAAACAGAACAAGAAGCCACTCTACGCATTGGAAAACCGCCTTCCTCAGTACGCTTTATTTGATTTTTATTGTCACACATCACGCACGACGAACAGGAAAATGTACGACGTAACGGTTGATATTCCTCGTCTTCGAAATCATTGTTCTTCTTTTCCTTTTCGTGGTATAAATCTTCCTCTGATGATGACTTCATTTTGAGATCGTTGCTTTCATCTAACGAATCGTTACTGAACTCCGCTTGTGTCTTCAAAGCTAACATATTTATAACGTTTCTAAAAAAATATAAACCCATTGTGGTTATAAAAAAATAATAATTTAAAAACTTGTTATGAGTAAAATTTTTCCTGGCTACGTTTCAACCAGCTCCAGTCTTTAGGCAAAGATATAGGTTTTAGTAGGATCAAAAATGCTGAAATATAGAGTGATAGGAATTATTTATAGTTTTGCTAATTGTAATGGACAGAGACATTTATAAAAATTCAAATATTTTTTTAAAAAAATACCAGAAAAAATGTTATATAAATAAAATTGAATGCTTGATGTTATTTTATAGTTATTTTTTTTTATTTAAAACTCCATTTAAAATAAAAAAATAAGAAAAAAAGTTTTTGTTATAGATTTTTATACCTTAAAAAAGGCCAATTCACCAATGCGCCTATAAACACTACATATGCATAAAGGTATACAAACCAAGGACTTTGGATGGATGAAGAAGCATTAGAAAGCTCATTGATAAAGAAATATTTGATTTCAAAAAGTCGAACAGATAAATCCTATACCATAAAAACTGGCATAAGATCCCAGTGTTTATCGAAATTTAAAGGCTATATCTATGTAGGCTTACAGGAAAATGGACATACATTTGGGAGGGCTTATCTCCCGAATTTAAACGTATTTTTCTAATAAAAACATGAATACGTACATAGCCAGTGTTATTTTTATTGTATATTATTCCAAAAAAGTTTTGTCTTAACTCTCCAAAGATTACTCTAGAATTCTATAAATTGAAAATTTTTGTTAAGATTAGTTTAGTTATAATCGTAGAGCGAGTTAAATAAATGCTGTTTTATTTAAATTCTTAAACTTTACTCAACGATTCAGGTTTTTACCATATGCCATCGTCAACAACAGAAGTAGAATAAAGATATATATATATATATATATAATAATATAACTTTTTATAGTCAGAAATAAATTCCAGCATTTGGAATTAATAAACGAAATTCTTTAGTCAAGGAATTCTCAGATTAATATAATAACGTATGATACTTTTTAGTTATGTGTTGTATAACGGAAGTTAACTTTGCATTATTTTAAAATCTTGAGTAGAGAATGTGGCCTTAAGCAATATATTTTTTAAGGTTTACTGTTTTTATAACAAATCATGTAACTGTATGAAGGTTTATTAAATAAACAAAAAATATGAATACAACTCAACAATTAAATTTTATAGCGGATATAAGAAGACCAACTTATTGAGAGTATAAATATCATGGTAATAATATATCGTAAGCTTTGGATGAAGCAAAAGCTATTATATTATTATAGTATCACGCTCCCATAATCTAAAAAATGGAAGTGCAATCATTATTAGCCAATATAATCTTTCAAACACCCAGCCATGTGTGCCAAAGTTTCCTGAGGATAAGAAACACTTTTGAAAGAAAACTCCTAACAACTGGTTGCAGTTTTAATTGCAAAAACACCAACCAGGGGCAAATTTCGAGTTAATTCACTTCCCTTTTCTTGGGACTGGCAGTATAAAATATTTCACCTAAACAATGCGTAATGTCAGCCCATTTTCAACTTTTAATATTGAGTACATTATTAATTCTATGAGTAATTTGAGCAGCACCCTGAGTAATTCAAGCAATACCCTAAGTAACTTGAGCAACACCCTACATTAACCTGAGTATGTCTATAAACATGTTTGAGATTATTCAAGAAGTAAGACTATCCTCCTCAACTGCATGATACAGCATTCAACACACACTAAACACAGAAAAAAAAATAACTTTGTCAAAACTGAAAAGCCTATCCATTCTTTTTATGGCTCTGTTTATAAATTCTTAGTTGCAAAAATTTTCTTATCTCAACAAACAATTGGTTCGGATATAAAAAAACTATCAAACATTCATGAAATAAATCACCAAAATTCACTATTCGCCATTTTGAACATTTTTCGATTTTTTTTTAAATTCCCTAAGAAAATAACAGTTAATAAATTTAATCAGATCTACTAATATAGTAGTACTTCGACTTCCTACAAGCAGTTTTTTTTACGAAATAAAATAATAATGCGCGTACTAACCTGTGTCCTTGTTTTAAAAATTGCTTATAAAACCTTTTAAAAATAACATTGTCTATATTCAAATGAATTTCACAATGATTAAACAGTTAGTTATGTTAAAAAATATATCTTTTTAAACTATTTTATATCAATGTAAAAAGTATAAATCAAAAACTTTGACTCGTCATTCAATCGCTCTATATTTAATTTCGGGCAGTTCAAACGACAAATAATATCAAATTTGCTTCATAAATTGAGCAATGGTATTTAGTAGGGTATATTTTGTGGACTATTAAAACCATTGAAAAAGACAAGTAAAGTTCAATTGATTTTCCATTACCATGTCTAATTTGCTTTTATTTCTCACTGTTTTTGTAAAGCACACAATATGATAACATCTTAAAATATCGAACGATTTTATAAATCTATCAGTCACTTTAATTTAAGACAAAAATAAATCGTATTAATATCTTATTTATCATGGTTTATATGTTGCACGCATTGCAAATTTTTATCATTTTATATTAGTAATCTAATATTTTATATTTGTAATGTAAAATATAATTGAAAGTTATTTATGTCCAATATGCTGGGAGAGGCTCATAACCTACAGGAGCTTTATCTAATTAGAATTCAGATTTGATGTAAAAATATCCTTCACATTACTTATGTGTTCTAACAAATTTAAACTACTACCACAAATTAAAGCGATTTTTAAAAATACCATTTATGGTAGTCTATACCTTAGTAGCGCAGAGTGGTAACTAATACCTAAATAATTAGCACATAGCCATCTTGTAGGAACCGAACAGTAGGCTTAAACTTTCAAAATTTTTACTTAAAAATACTTCAAACATTTTTTCACTTTTCATTTTTTTTTAATTTTTATCGGTTTTTAGAGAATCAAATGATCTTACGAAGTAAAAAATTTATAAAATCGGCGAAATTCAAATACGACCTGAAACGAATAAATACTGAGTTAAAATTAACTTTTGTCGCCAAAAAAATATTGTAAAAGTTCCTGCTGACATAATCGCACGTAATTTAATTTGGATCTTAGTTACATATATATTTACTTTGAGCTGCTTACACAACATTCTGTGAAGTTGAAAAATTGTTTTTAAAATGTCAGATATGAGTTGTATCCAATCGTTTTTAATGCATTGAACAAATATATATCTAACTATACAACAAATATAAATCCTAGATAATGTTTACATATTTGCAGAGTTTCCTACTCACTTCTCATTAGAAATAACTGCGTATTTGTTATGGTTACATCTAAGAATGGCAAGGTATTTTTGTATGTTTGCAGTGAAGGCCAAGATACTTTTCGTATCAAGGTCTTAATAATAGGGGATAAGATTTATGCATCTCATTTTTGGATGACTCAGAGTAATTTAGAATTAATTTATAGGTGTAAAAGTTTATTTACACTCATAAATGTTAGTTTTTTTATGTTAACTATTTAGCTCATTTGGCTTGGTGATGAACTCCCAGGTGTGTTCTTGAGGAAGACAAGAAATTTTTAAAAAGAAGTCTGGTTTCCGTAGGCTGGGATTTCAAAGCTGGTGAAGAGAGTTCTAGTGTTGAGTTAAAAATTATTTTGAAAGGGTATTACACATCTAACCAGCCTTTTAGAACGCAATGAAATTAGTTCTTTTCTCAAAATAAACCTTTAACTGAATCAATTATACGGATTAGAAGTGTCACAAAGGACAGAAAAAAAAATATTAGATCAAAGTCTTCATTAGAATTTTTATGTTAAAAATCCTTTAAATTCTAATTAACAATAAATTGCAGATGCAACAAACATTCTTTTGACTTCCACATCCCGAATGTCTACTTCAATATCATTGATTAGCAAGCATTCTTACTTTAAAACACATATACAGGAATTTTAAAGACTTGTGATAACTAGGGAATTTCATGAAATCTGAGATATTGGTTAGTAAAACTTTTATAGATACAAAGATACAAAGTTAAACGATTTATGCAAGGAAATTTATCGATAAAGTCACAAACACAAAAATTGTGAATCATAATTTCCCATGACACAAGGGAATAGCGGCCTATTATCATAGGGCTGTTCTCACAAGAACTGTTCATGGATGATCAGTCATGTCAACTTCTTTCTCGCAATATTGATCAGACAAAGCTCTAAATTGACATCCATAAATATAACATTACAAAAGTGTAATGTTGTTATGCTACTTTGCTAGTCAAAAACTAAGTTTTCTCGTACAATTTTTGGGTGCAAGAAAAAGCTACGCTCACCCTCTGTAGATATCATCGGGCGTCTTTTTATTATATGCTGAAGCATTTCTTAATTGCTTTGGCAAGGGTGCCAGGTCTGTCTTCAGGACAAACAGCTGACCATTTTATTTTCCACCGCATAAGCTCTTGGTCTACAGCATCAGGATTTGGAAGATCACTTTCATACAAATTGAGTTCCTGATCCTGACAATTTATTGACTCTTCACCGCAGATGATAAATGTTCGTTTGTAATATATAATCAACTATGCGAGACACTTATGAAACGTTGGCACGCTCCAATAATTTTCTACACTCGAAAATGTGGGTTATAATAGAATCAGCTTTGAACTGTTTAATCAATTGATATAAATTAAACTATTTTGTCATCACGGATATTTAATTTCGTTGGATTATTTAAGTTTTTTTCCACTAAGTCTAAAATTTAAGTTTTTAGGAAAAATTTTTATTATTCTATTTATTTAATTTAGTTTCGGCTGAATTAATAATGATAATTTCAGTTTTACATTCAGTGAAATTTTGTTTGCACGAAGCCACTGTAAAACAGAAAAAAAAACATGATTAACATACTTTTTAAAGAGTTTCTTATTAGTAATGAATTAGTATCATCAGCAAAGTGATACCCTGTTGAGTGATGAAAGGATATATTTAGATCATTTATATAAATAAGAAGGAGCAGTGGTCCTAGTATTGAACCCTGAGGCACTCCTGTTTATCCATAAGAAGGGTCTCAGAAAAATTGTTTTCAATTGATACAAACTATTGGCGGTTGTAGAGATAGGAAGTAAACAATTTTGAGGGTCCACCTCAAATGCCATAATAATTTAGTTTCCATATAAGGATTTTATGATTGACAGTATCAAAAGTTTCTGTAAATCTAAAAAGACGCCACATATATAACTACCATTATTTGAGGCTTCTATAATAGTCTCAGTTATTGCGATCAGAGCAAGGGTAGTCGAGTGGTTTTGTTGAAATCCAAACTGATGCTTGTAAAAACGATTGTATTTGTTTTAGAAAAGTGTAAAGTCGTTTATGCATCAGTTTTTCAAAAAATTTGTTATTTTTGATAAAAGAGAGATGGGTATGTAACTTTAAAAATCTAATTTAGATTTTTTCCAACAATGATGACCCTGCGGGTGACGCTAAAACATGTTCTCATTCCACCAAACAAGTTCTAATGAACAACCCCAAAGTATAGAATGAATTAAAACACGCTATACAAAAAATCTGCTTGACGATATCTAAATTCTGTGGAAGGGGATTTTTATTTCCACCCTGAGGAAATCCTCGTATGTCTGGGGGTGAGATGGAAGTCAAAAAGAATTTATCAATGCAAAAAGGAAACGATTAATACTCCACACTTCGATATCAATCAAAATAACATTCAACATATCAATGTATAAAGAATAAAAAAAATAATAACTATACGTAGCTCTAAAATTTTTATCTCACGAATTCCACTTGTTAAGTTAAGTAGCTTGTTAAGTATTTGATTTTGATAGGTTTATTTTGTTTGTTCTGGTAGGCTTATACTCAGTTCTGATGGGTTCTAATCGGTTCTAATGCGTTCAGATGGGTTCTACTTGGTTCAAGTGGGTTATCCTCAGTTTTGAACGGGTTTTCTAAGTTCTGGATAATTTAATTAAGTTCTACTCAGTTTTTTTATCAGTTACTTACAAGTAATACCAAAAGTAACACAGGTTTATACTGTAACAAAACAATAAACAAAGTGTTGGGACAATATTTGAATATTTGAACATTTTGTTTTATCTATTTATAAAATATACAATTACCTTTGATGCTTTAGAAGGCTATATTTAGATACAGCTTTCCATATTTATATATAGATTGAAATAAAAAAAAAATCTAAATACATCAATAGTAGGAATGAAGTCGTGATTCGATTTTCATAATGCTAATTTATTAAAGCTTATTTATTAATTTCTAGTGGTATTGAAAAAAAAAAGATTTATTGAAAAACACAGGAATATGCAAGAAATTATTTATAATACAGAAAAAAACATTATTTTTGATTTTCCATATATCCAATGAGGTTGAAAGAAAAAAGCGGAAATCTCAAAATTCTCAGTATTTGTGTAAAACCAACTATTTTCAAGCTTTATTAATATGAATTTTATATTAATATGAGTACAGTTGTTAAAATTTAAAGCCTGATTCACAACTAGGAAGCAGAAGCAGATGCAAGTGAAGTAAGAATGCGCAGTTTGCAATTTTTATCTTGAAACAAAAAATAGCTTATCTCTTATAAAAACGCAGCAAACTTAAAAAGCAAATTCGGGTCAAAGAAAATTTTAAACAACGGGAAATTATTGGTAATTGCCACACATTTGTTCAAAAAATTGACAATCTTAAGTTTTAAGTGCTTTTATATATCTAATGATAAAAAAGTAGAATTTTTAAGCAGGTGCTTGCTAATATCAAATAACTTTAAAGCTAAATTACATGTCACTTCTTCTTTTAAGGTATATTCGCATGTCGCTTGAATCATTTCAGTACTTACTGAATGTTGTTGGACCATATAAATCGAAAGAAGGTGCAAAATTCAAAAAGCTAGTAGTGCTTCAGGAAGGTTTTATTTACCTTTTTTTGCATATGGTGACAGCCAGCAAATGCCAAGTTTTTCGTTTCGGTTTGCCAAATAAACAATCTGTAACATAATTTAGGAAAGATGTTTTGTTATTTGGAACAGTTTGAACAAATAATATTTAAGACTTCCTAACTCAAGTGATGACTGGAAACGTATTTCCAAAGAGTTAATGGAATTACTACATTGTATTGGTGCAATTAGCAATGAAATCCCCTCTTAAAGTGGATCCTTATATTACAATTACAAATGGCATTTCAGTAACATTTTAATGGCAGTACGTGATGCTTGATGAGAGTGAGAGTGAGAATTTTATATTTAACGTGAGGAGCCAACAAATTACCGATGCAATATTTCCAAAAGGTCCCAAGTAGCAGGTCTTGGAGTACTCAAAATGCCCATTTGCGCCTACAAATTTCAAAACAACCCGAAAAAATTGAGCTAGCGTTGCATTACGCAATGAGTTTTGCTCAGAAGCTCAGAGATAACATGGAAATAAATTTCCGCCAGACGTGGGAGTCAAACGTCCTACCACTGTGCCAACTCCCTAATCCCAACTCCCTACTCTGGAGGAAAATTGATAAGTAACATTTTACAGACCAAAATCCAAGAAACTGTTTGGGTCCGTAAAATACACAATTGTTATGTGGTAGATGAAGTTTTTCTGCCAATGGATTTCAATTTGGGAACAGTTGTTGACATTCAATTTTCAGTATTGTATCTCGTTTAGAACTCAATATATTTTATTTTAACTTATTTTTGACTTTTAACGGTCTGGTCTGTAAATTATACCAAATGTCTGAACAAAAATTGGACACATTATTCAATTTTTTTTTATCATGCTATGAAGTTTCCAAAAATGTAAATTAATTGTTTCTAATCAAAAATGCGAGCGGACCATGGCTTTCTCTGCTAAGAAAAGCTATGGAGTGGACTCAAATTTCATCGGGAAATCTTGATCACGTGACACTTACTGGATCCGGAAATGGCCTGTACTGAATGATATTTATTGAGCTGAGAAATCGCACCATCATTTTTCAGTAGGTACAGGTACTAAATTTATTTGTTTTTATAATTAATATAGATTTTTTAATGGAATAAAAAGCATAATACCAATACGGTAATCTTTTTCTCAAAGTCTTTATTCTGACTCAGGTAAATTAAGATAAAAACAAATGGTGGCAAGGATAGGCACAAAAATTTAGCTCCCTCTAATAAGGCCATATACAATATTTAACATTTAGGAATGGTTCAGTTGAGAGATTGCAGAGAAAATCGATGTTAAAACTGCAGAAATTAAGAAAGTTAAAAAATCTAAGCTTCATGTTGACAAAGATATTTATTTAAAATTAAAAAAAGATTTAACTGACACAATTAAACGAAAAAATAAAAACAACATTATATAGAAAACAAATTAACTGAAAATGCAGGTAAACCTAAACAACATTGGAATGAAATTAAAAACTAGGGCTGCCATCCAAATCATCCCAAGTGTCAAATATATGTTTAAAACAAAATTACACTAATATTTTTCATCCAAAATCAATAACTGAAATATTTAAAGACTATTTTGCAAATCTTGCAAGTAAATTAGTATCAAAACTTCCTAAATTACTAGGTCTTTAGGGTAAAACCCTTTTTTACCGATATCACAAATATGCAAGTCTACCTCTAGTCTTTTAATGACATGTAAGTAAGTAACAACATATTCCAACATTTTTGTATTTTTAACATGGGCCAACAAATAGTTTTCAAACTAATATATTACAGAAGGCCTCATGAGTTTGGTTCTCGTGTACTCAGAGCTCCCATTTCAGCATACGGTATAAAAAATCATTGGTTCCAAGGTGGATTCGAACCTGCAGCTCTAGGACCCAGATACCAATGCCTTATCCGCTTGATCAGACAACCATAAAGTACAGTTGTTATAGTTAAGTACGGCTTTTAAATAATTCAGGTTGATTAATTGATTAGTTTTAAAAATTCAGGCGTAAATTTGAACCATGGGTCACAAAAGGAATTTAAGATCTATCCAAAAACATAACATACATGGTAAACTCTCAAGAGCAAAAACTGTTTAAAATAGAAATGCTTAGGATCTTGAGTACTAACGTTACAAGTAAATGTTAAATACTTTAATTCAAATTAGTAAAAAAACATCTCTCTTCTGTTTTCTCTGAAAATGCCAATAATCAAAAAAGGTATTAATGTTATTAACAATCTAATAAATGCTAAAAATCACACAAGTTCATCTCCAAGTTAGAGAGTTTTCAAAAATCCCCTGGTTTCTTAAAATTATCCGGTTTCCATCACTTTCCTGATTTTTTTCATGGCAGATTCTTTAATAAATTAATCACTGGAAAAATATGAAAATATGTATTTTAATGTGATTTTCCATGAAGATTTCAAAAATTGCACTTAGAAGGACTAAAAACAAAATGACATTTTAAAAAAAAACTTAATCTAAGCTTACACAACTTTGGGACCCTATAGGTCAAAACACCCCAATATGATTTTTTTAATTTTTTGTTTAAAGCTCTTCATCTATATATAATCTAACCAGGCATAAATTATCTACGTGGAGAAACAACTTAAATATACCAAACTATACAATTAATGTCATGTCAATTTTTGGAAGAAATAACTAGTTGTTTTATGTGGTTGAGGAATAAATTCTTTACAATTTTAGTTATTTCTTTTTATGCAGATATTAATTTATATTAGACTAACAAGTTTAGAATACATAAACAGATACATTGAAAGTTTTATAGTATATATAAAAGCTCATGAGAATTAAAGAAGTCAAAGCTCTATTGATTCACGATATTTATTACAACTGAATCAGTTTCTCATCTATTGCTTTTACTTCTTCCGGTGCATAATTTCTTCCAGAACTTGAGCTGGATTGTGGAGCTGTTATTTACTTCAAAACATTGCTGTAACAATAGTCATGTGACACCAAACTAACTCTCTGTTAAGTTGACATACATTATAAAAACATTTACAGTTTTTGTACTGTCCAGCACATCCTTCTGTAAAGATAATAATTTTCTTTAAGTCAGTAAAAGTTTCATTCAATTCGAGTATTTTAGTCTCAAGAATTTTGTAGACAAACTCTGTGTGCTATATTATCTGAAATTTAGCTGAACAACAAATGCTTAAGAAGGTCTTTTTGTTTATAGTATATCACCAAAGGTTGTAATAAACATTTTTGAGTGTTCTAGTGGTAGCTACAAAAGCATAATTCTCAGTGAAATCACCAGGTATTATGTTCTTTGTATCAAACTCATCTTTTTCAGATATGCTGCCTGGGAACGCGCAATAAATGAATATGGTTGCAAATTGCTAAAACATGCTACTAGATATTCAATAAATGTTAGAATATCAACTGTCAGGTTTAACAATGTTGCCCTGTCAGTAGTATGCTGTTGTTTGTAATGAATTTCAAAATCTTCTTCAAACTCTCTAAATATATTGTATAAGTAATCAGTAAGTGTCTTTTTTCCAGGACACTCATCACATTGTCCAAGCATACACTCTTTTCTATCAACAGAACACACAGTTTTGACTATTAATGTTTAATGCATCAACTAACAATGTAGCTTTTTTATGGTAGGTCCACGTATACGGTATGTGTCCCAGTTGCACCAGGAAGAATAACCATTTCTGTTTGAGTGAATCAAGCGTTGAATAACTAACTTTTTTTCCCGAGGTTTAGATCTTTGTGAGAAATATATAGTTCTTTCAAATTATATAGGAGCAATTTATTCTGTTTGTGTATATTCTTCCCAATGCTCACACAGTTTTTCATTCCTAGCATAGTTTGACTTGAATTGTTTGAGTCATAGAAAATATTTTTAACTTTGACTTGCCAACAAGCTTGCCATGCTTTTGCAAATCTTTATATATTGATGCAAAGATAAAAATGTAAACGAACAGCTTGCCTATTATTTATTTACAAATCCGCTCTGATTAGTTATGTCATATTTTGAATCCACTAATCTACCCACTAAAAAAGGGTAGTTAGATTTATGAATATCTACTATCTAAAAATAAAAGAAATTTGAGGATACATTGTTCAAAATGTTCCAAAATTTGGTTGATTTGATGTCGAATTACATTTATATAAACTTTCATAACTTTCTTAAAACATCAAATTCTTCATAGTTTACTTTTTTCTCCTACTGATCAACTTAAAGTTTTCTGACTCATACCAGACTTGAAATCTAGAGACATCTGGACCTAATAGTATGCCAAAACTTAAAGATTTCAAAAATGAATTTTCTTCCATTCTTGCTTTTAACTTTTTAACATCTCCTTTGTAAATTGAACCTTTTCTGAGATTCTGAAAATCTCTTCTGTTCTGCCCTTATACTAGGGATGCCAAGCCTTAAAACAATGACTCACAACAAAGTTTATGATATCAAATAAAAGATTGTACTATAAGATTTACAAAAGGGTCCCGTTTGTCTCAACAGCAGCTACTGTTCAATAGTTATATTTGAAATCTCATATTTCATCAATTTTCCTGTCAAAAATCTTGTAACCTCTTAATTGTTAAGCACAAATCAAGCAAAAATTGTTAAGCACGTATATATATATATATATATATATATATACCAGAAAGTTATATCTGTGCCTTTTAGGAAGTTTCTTTACTGAGACTCAAATAACCATGTAACAAGATATTTTGATAATGGGAAACTTAATGTTCCATCATATAAATCACAAAAATATGGTAAGTATTCTATTACTTATCAATGCATCTGTGATTGAAATAAATCTCTTGTTTCTTTTGTAAATGAATTTAAAATTTAAAGAATTTTAACTCCAACTCTCTCCTTTCTCTATTTAAAACGGTATCAATTCAAAAAGTTTGTCATTTAAGTCTCTCTTTATTCTTTAATCTTTGTTTTTACTTTTTCAGACTAATATTCTCTCCTTTTTTTCTTTTTTTTTATTTTATGTAGTTATTTTTATTAATATTGTATGCATGAATTTAGGATTTATATGATTTTGTCAAGAACTATCAAACGGTGCCACTCCTTTGGCTGGTGTTTTTTAAAAAATAATGTTTTTAAGGTGGCAAAAATTTTATTTAAAAAAAACGCTATGTACAATTAAAACCGTTTTACGAATTAAATGTTAATAAACATTCTAAAGGTGCATTGCAAAAGGATGACAAAAAAAGGATGACAAAAACCTAAAGGAAAAAAAGCAACAATTTTAATTTTGCTATTTGAGGAAATAAGTCCTCTGATAAATATATATATTTTTTTCAGTGATATCATTACAATGCATCCCTTTACCAACTTTTTTTTATTTCCTATGATTAAATCTAAATATTTCACAAAAGAAAAGTTAAAAAAAAAAATGAGGCAACGTTCTGGTTACAAGAACATGCTGATTAAGATAAAAAAATTTTCACATTTACCCTAAACCCAGGAGACTTATTGCTTCTAGAATGTTAAAAAAATTAAAAAAAAAAAATCGTTTTAAGATATAGATATTGCAGATTTTAGTTTTTATGGGAAGATTAGCGTTTAACATAATATAGCATAATTGTCTCATACACACAACATAATTGAAGTTGTGCAATATTTTATTAACCTCCCTGTTTATATTACCCCTTTATTTTTATACAGGGGTGAATATTTTTAAAGCGGTACATCAAGAAATATTTTTCCTAGCGTTGGTGAGACAAGATAAAAGAAAGAAAAATCATTTTTTGACATAAATTTAGAAAAAAAATTGATTTTTTAGATTTTTTATCACATATAAAACTTCATAAAAAACCATATATCTTTACTGATTTTTTTGAGATTTCTAGTCCAAACACTCTTCTTAAATGTAGCATTTTCTACATGAATATTATTTTTGTATCTAATACCTTACTTTACCAAAGGGCTTCTGAAAAGCAAATGATGGGTAAAAACATGTTTTCAGTTATTATTATTTCTTACTGTTATTTTTTGATAATAATATTATTTTTAATATGCTGGCCAATCGACCCTATATTTATTGCCAATTTGCCAGCAGAGCGAGAAATTAAATTGGTCTCGCCTACTATTGATAGTTTTTTATAATTATATATTTGTTATATAACACTTTTTTGTTATAGGGTTATTTTGGTAAATTAATTATTTCTTGATTGATAGTTTATTTAGGTGCCATTAAAAAAGTACGTACACCCTAAATTTATCAATTTTGGATTTATTAATATATATATACTTATATAATATAAACTTTGTTATAATTTTAGACATTGCAATAAATAGTAAGCCAATTTTATATTTTCAAACATTTGGAAGGATTAAATAATTTATTTTGGAGATCATACAAGTGGATTATTTATTGGTGGATCAGATATGTCATTAAGGTAAGAAATTTTGTTTTCAAGTTTTTATAAAAGTTAATTTTGTTATATCAGTTGCATTTTAAAGTCATAGAAAATTATATCATTTCCTTTCAATACTTCTAAAAAAAGAGAATTTTCATCTTCACCCTTTTTCAGTGCAATTTAATTTGGTATTACCTTTTTTTTTTTTTAAATCATCCCCTTTTTTTTATGCCTTCTTAAACCCTGCTCTGATTGTTTTCTCTTTCCCTTTCCTATTCTTATTGCATCTTTCTAAACCCTAAGGTTTGGAGCCCCTATTTAAAGAAAGCAATGAAAATCAGATTTCAAATAGCCATCGGTGAATAAAGTATTCTTTAAAGCAAGCAAATTCAAGAAAGAAATTTAAAAAAATAACATTATTGGCATTATTGTCCACTTATAAGTATAGAAAATTTGCCGTGTTTTAGTAGTAGTAGAATTAGCAGCAGCAAAATCATCATCAACAGCAGTAGTGGCATCAGTACTAGTAGCAGTAGTACTAGTAAAGGTAATAATAAAATCCTATGACACAACCTCAATGTTCTTACAAAGCTTTTTGCTTCTTACATCATCTATATAAAAATCAACGAAAAAGCTGAATAATTATTGTAGAAAAAGAAAACTCTAAAAAATTATTTTTTTGAGTAATCTAATTTTATAAAAAAATTATTTTTTTGAGTAACCAATTTTTATAAAAAAGTTATTTTTTGAGGAAGCTTTTTTAACAGTAGTATGATTTGATTTTACTAGTAGTTACTTGTGGTGATCTTTTGTGGCAAGTTTGCTTGTCACGATTATGATGCAAATATAAATAAGGGGAGGGGCATATAAATTTTTTTTATCGTTTTATCGATTTTGTAAGGTTTTAACAAGTTTTTTATATTAACCCAAAAAGAAAATCTACATGATTTCATGTCTAAAAAAAAATTAAATTAAACTTATTTTAGAGCGTCGTTTCAACAATCACGTTTCTGTAATTTAAGTTTGGGTTTGAAATATTGTTTATATTTTTAATCCAGACTGGCCGATCGATAGACAATTATGCAAAAAATACTATTGAGTAAGCTAAAAAAAAAAAAGAAATCTCTCTTTAAACTATTGGTCTTAACTTTTTGTATTAAAGTGGAGAAGTTCAGTGAGGGCTCATTAAGCTATCACCGCATCCATACTCACACACCATTATGTACCAAAATCAAATCATGGCAAAGGTAATATTGGGAAGAATTGAATACAAATGTGTGTCATTGAGATGTGCTATTGTTCCAGGCACATATATAATAATCAAATGTAAAAGGTCATAATCATATAGCAAATTCTAAAAATCCAACACAGCAACAGCAGTGTATCGTAAGGCTCGTCCGACAGTATAGGACGAGAAAAGATTTTTGCGGACAAGTGAAAAAAATTAAAGTCGCTCGTCCGACGAGGATGAGTGGAAAATTTTTTTATTAGAACTAAGTGAAAATAAAGATACAATGTAATTTTTGTACGATATTATAATTTTTTTTCTTTAGCTACAAGTTTTACTTTTACTACCATACTGTATTTATTTTTCTTTGATCATTAAACTATATTTTACACTGCATTAAGAAATAATTAATAGATTGATGAAAAATCAATTTCTTCAGTATAATTTTTCTTTAGTAAAAACGCGATATTTTATCCTTAAACAATCAACTCATTGTTTGAGAATTTTATAGTTTACGCATATTTAATGAATGTGCGTATCCAAGGCTACAACAAATGGTCGTTAAACCACAAATATAAATCTGCAAATATATTCTTTTAAGAGCGGCTATATAAAGAAGTTGATGTTCGATTTATTTTGTGAGAAATAGCGTATTCATAGAAATGCATGCAATATTAATTCTAGATATCAAAGTCTCGTTAACAAAATAAAAAATTTAAAAATCAAGTTGTATACTTACAATAATTACATGTGTATAAATTCTTTATACAAAGTTTAATTCTTTAATAAAATATTATTAAAATGATCTCTGAGAAAATTTTTCAAACTTTTCTTATTTTAGTAATGTTTTTTTTTTTTTAATTCCTTTTGACAATGAAAAAATATCTTGTGTGTGAGCTTGTACCAAACAAAATATGAAAACTAAATTACGATACAATGAAGATGCATATTATGTTGAGTAACGAAAGTACCAGAGAGTACCAGGGAAAAAATTACGCACGCGTTTGAGATATTGATAATTTATATGTCCCACATATCATCGTTATTATTATTCTTGAATATTTTTACAGGATAAATCTTTTCAACCAAAATTTAGTGATTGCTATAAACAAGCACACTATTACAAACCATAACAATAAAACATGTTAGCTAAAAATTAAAATAATTATATGTATCCATAATGAGTTTGTCAGGTAAAAAATAATAATATAGTATAGTAATATAGTAGTTTAATGTAGTAGAAAGTTCTTTTTCTTTGTATATTGATCTAATTTATAAAGGTAGACTGTTAAATATTTTTGTTCCCATAAAACTAAATGAATTCTTTTAAAATTAAATTTTCGGTGTACGAAGCTTACACCCTCGATTGCGCGTTGAGTTATCCATTAGAGTGAAAAAAAAAAAATGACTGAAACATGTATCTGCCACAAAACGACTTGCTGACCAAGGTTCATGCACGTAGTTTCATGAGATCATAAATTTCAAGGATCTCAATGGATATATTACGTGATCCACCAATGATGATAGCACCTGCTCTCCTGGTTAAACTTTTTAATTGTACTTGTTGTGTTTGAGTGAGGTTTAAATTTATGGTAGTACAGTATGTCAAAACTGGTGTGATGTATGATTAGTAGATCAACTTGGAGGCATACAATGTAATGGAATAACTGAGTCGTAAAAAAGTTGTAGTCCACCAGAAGCTTTACGGTAAGTCTCGTTAAACGGTGGTTTGAGTGACAAGGTGGAATACAATTTTATTTTGAGATACCTCTGAAGATTGATTTTCATGCATTATATTATTATAGCAACCTAATCCTTGTAATTATAGCGACCTAATCCTTGTAGTTAGCAAAAAATTGTTTTTAACGGCTTAATCTTAAAAAAAGAAGTCAATATATTATTAAGAGTTTTTTGTTTGTTTATGTGTAAATCAAGCTTTAAGCTACTTGTTTATTTAGTTAAGTCAGCATAAATTATTCATTAAAAATGGTAACCAAATGGTCAAAAATTAGATTTTAACCAAGAAAAACTAGATTTATTTTAGATTTTAAGAATACGCCACGGACAAACCAATTTCTGTGCGAACGAGTTAAAATTTAATAAATAGGAAACCCACTCATCCAACAGGAAGAGTTATTAAAACCCTTACGATACACCACCGAGTAGGATTGTCTGGCTTTTCAACATAGTTCCGGTGAAGACTGTTAATATTGGTGAAGGATGCATATTATCCCCATATACAGAATCCCCATTTAGCCATTTGTTAATATCAAAACCAGATGTCTGTAGACATTTTAGAAGTTGGAGCAGAACAAACATCATCTGAAAAAAAAAAATTTTTTTCATCTTCCTCATTTTCAGTGTCTGAAAAGCCATAAAAATCTAACTCTGTTCCCTCTCTATCACTAAAAAATTTACTAACGACATCCTCTTCCCAGTTCATATCAACATCACTGTCTTCTTTTAAGGTTATTTCACCTTCATTTACATTTAATGAGCATGGAAATGAAGTTGAAGGTGATTGTGTTTTTTTGTTGGCCATTTTTTTCCAATGTTTTGAAACTTTCTAAGCAGCCAAACCAATTCTAAATCTGCAGAACTGCCTAACTTTTCCAAAACAAAATTTTACAGAGAACTCAATAAAATTGATATGATTTCCCTCTTACTTTTCTAATCATTTTTATTTTTTAATTTGCTTAATAAAACATTTGAATAATTCTTTACTAAATATTCCATCCATCTGAAAACCTTTTTTAGAACATAAAGGTAAATATAACATAACATGTTCAAGTTTTTGGATTTCCTTTATCTGATACAGTAATAAAAATTTGCCTAAGTATACTATCAACTATAAATTAAATATTTTAGCAAATTCACTAGCGAACCCTTAATGTGTCAAAAAAATTTTTTAAAAAGGGATCTCGTAGCGATAGCAGGATGATTAATACTGGTGGTTTAACTCGAAAAAAGATTCTGTGCTTTAGAGGCATGTAGTCATTTATGCCTTTTTGAATAATCTAATTTATTTGAATATGTTACTCAATGTTTTTATTACTATAAACTGCAAAATTAGGCAAATACTGGTTTAGCATTTAGAAAGAATAGTTTTCTTGACAAGGAAATTGTTGTTAGCCTTGAGTAGCTTTCTAGTGTTTCCAGCAAGCCTTCTAGTATTTATTCCAGCTGTAAATGCTTTGCTCCAACACTATTGAATGATTAGACCTGTCTGTTACAAATATTAACATTTTAAAACTCTAAGTTTTACGGTTTTACCCTCACTTTCCTTAAAGTACTTTCTGCAAAATTAGATAATTTAAACATTCATAATAAACTGCATATGATATAACTTAAATTGCAATGGTAACAGCTCAACTGTGGCTTATATCTGTTTTGTTTCCGTACTGTCTGTATTTTTAGTTAGAGTATAAAATGGTTATTAAATATACAATATTATGGACAAAGTTCAGCTGTTCTCAGAGCTTTGACAATGTGTAGCAATATTACAAAAAGTCAGTGTTTATATTAATTTTGTGTAAAAGAAATCTTCAGCTACCCAAAATATAAACACACATTTTGCAGCAAGGCAGAAATGTGCAATGATAGTAGCGCTAACTTGTTTTTCCTAACATATGTTCCCTCAATGATATATTTGATTCTCTGAAGGTTTTATACAAAGTTTACAATAATGGCTGTTGTTTCTGCAAAAACCAATCTCTCTGTTTTTGAATCAAATTTAATTTCAGTGCCTCAGTCCACATAATTTTTTTGAGCTGTCTATATAATATCTGTGAAACCTGTTTGTGTTTATGTGACAAATTGCACTAATCATGCATTCTTTGTTATTAACCACTAGCATTTAAGATGTCTCTTAATGATAGTTTATGTCATTTAGAATTATAACTTCCTCGTGGAATGTATTTGGACAACAGCCGCAAGATGATAACCTTGATGAATGGTTGCACTTACTAGAAGATCATCATGATAATTTAGCTGATATTAATGTAATTGGGTGAGTCTGAGGGGTTTTACATGAAATGAAATATCTTGAGTAATATACATCTTTGAATGTTCAGTGAAGGCTTTTCTATGAGAATAATTGTTGACAAAAATTTTTTTTTAGAAAAATCTCATCTGCTCCACCTAAAACTTGTCATTTGTATTTAAAATTAGGAATTTAGTCTCTAATTTACAATGAACCGTTTTTCAGGTATTCTATTTTTCGGAAATATTTCAGAAAGTTCAAGTACAGAAAAGCGCAATTTTAGATTTTCGAAAAAAGCTCTGGCTTTTTGGTGCTGGACTCAAATGCTATCATTCTGAGCCTAAAATCAATATCAACATTTCCTCGCTAGCTTTTCTTCAAGTTTTGCAGTTAAAATACTAAAGGGAGAATCTTTTTTTGACTACCAGCCTAAAATTCTGGGCTTTAAAATATTTAGTCAAATTTAGTTGAAAAATTACATTTTTTGATAGTTTTCAAGAAATCTTTTTCTCTCTCTTCCTGAAATCTTGTTTGATGTTTGAAAATATTATGATTATCTTTGTATTTATGTAATTTTGAAATTTTCTTTTTTAATTTTGTATGCATTAATTGTATTAATTTTGTTGGACATTTTTTACAATTTTTGAAAATATTTGTCGCTACTTATAGTCGGCATTGTTCGGCTTTGTTCATAAAATAGATTGATCGGTAATCCATTAATCACTTAAATGCTTTTTGTCATCAATAAACCACCTGGAATATGAATGTGAAACAGACTAAATTAAATTATGCTTTCGGTAAGATAAATGATTGGATATTGCAAAGGAAACATTTTGCTGTTCCTTTAGATATATGGAAGCAGTTCAAATTTCATACATCAAACCTGCAAATATACAACCATGATCGGTGGTACCACAATGGTTGATGTATATAAAACCATGATTAGTGTTACCACCACAATGGTTGATGTATATACAACCATGATTGGTGGTACCACAATGGTTGATGTATTTACAACCATGATTGGTGGTACCACCACAATGGTTGATGTATATACCACCATGATTGGTGGTACCACAACGGTTGATATATTTACAACCATGATCGATGGTACCACAATGGTTGATGTATATACATACAACCATGATTGGTGGTACCACAATGGTTGATGTATATACAACCATGATTGGTGGTACCAAAATGGTTGATGTAAGCTTTTTTTTCAATAGAGATTAAAAGCTCAAAAGTTTTAAAAATTCTTTTTACAAATTCTTACTTTTGGAGCTCTTATGCTGACTAAGCATTATTTAGTTGTTTTAATTATGCTGGCCAAATGAAATTGACAAAATGGCGCGCTCTTTAATATTGTCCCCTAAAAGAAACCAAAAAGAAAATATAAATTTAAGGATTATATAGAACTTTTTTGCTAAAAAATTTACCCCATATTTTATCCTTTTCTAATATTCCACCACTTGGTCCTCATACATTTTGGGGGTATTGAACCATGAAATTACTGGGTATCTATTAATGTTTTTCCAAGTTATATATTAGCATGATTAAATCATAATACAAACAGTTTATGAAGTTTATGCTTGGCTGTTGGAATTATTTTTTTGTACCATTTTATTTTTTATAGTTTACAAGAGGTCCCTAGTGATCCAGCGTCATTGGTGCTGGACTACTATATCAGAAATGATCCATGGACTCAACGATTGCTTCTATTCTTGAGTACAAAGGGCGTTGTAATGGTATGCAACATATATAATGTTAAATATAATGTTGAACTTTTGGAAATATCAGGTTTAACAATATAGAACAAACCAGAACGACATATTAGTGTATGTTGATTGTTTGCCAGGATTTAAGTAAATATATATATTTGCTCAGAAATTTTTCTTAATAATAATGCGATTATTCTTTCAACTTTACTCAACGAAATAACAATAAATTAAAAAAATGTTTGTCTTTATTCCTAAATAATATTTGAGATTGTTGTTGTTGTTGTTGTATGGTTCATGAACCCTGTTTGTAAAATGCTTTTTGTAAAATGCTTGTTTGTGGCTATTATTTCGACCTGGTCTATTTGATGGTGAGAGTGGGTGTGTTCAGAGTGTTTATGATTTTACTACAAGTGCATGTATTATATCTTGATGTTGAATGAGTATTATGAGATTAGAACCTTTTTTTAATTTTATGGACTCTGTATAAAGCCAACGTCCATCCTTGCAATGACTTATCTGAAAAGGCTATCCATTCATTTTGTATAGAATTTTTCATAAAGTCACAGTCATTTTTGTCATAAAATTAGCATTGCTAAATTATGTTTTAATTTATTTATTTCATTTTTTGGATTCTTTATTAAGTTACAAGCGCATAGAGAATCTTTTGACTCATATGATTATATGCCGAAAATCCTCGTTTGGAGGGCTGGGCCAAGTTTATCACAAAAAACAAAGATCAATGTACTTTCTTGTAATTGTTTTCAAAAACTCCGATACTCCTGAAATTTTGTTTTATATTCGATAATATTGAGTGATGAATTAGCCTTTGTGGTCATTTGTTATAAAGTCAAAACCTCAAAGCAAGGTCATTTTTGAACTTAAAAAACAAAAATCAATGTACTTTTTTGTAATTGTTTTCAAAAACTCCGATACTCCTGAAATTTTGTTTTATATTCGAAAATATTGAGTGATGAAATAGCCTTTGTGGTCAGTTGTTATAAAGTCAAAACCTCAAAACAAGGTCATTTTTGAACTTAAAAAACACATTTGAAAATTTAGCAAAGAGAATATATTTTACCCCATATGGCAAGTTGCCAAAATTTTTTATTCCTCTGGACTCTGAACTGTGTCAAATTTGGTTTAAAAAAAAAAAAAGACTCTTGTTGATATTTTTCTAGGAATCATGTTTTTCAAGGAAACGTTCTTTTCAAGCCTAAATGTTTTTGGAGGGAACATATTTTACGAGGAAAAATTTTTTTGAGGGAACATATTTTACGAGGAAAAATTTTTTTGAGGAAACATATTTCTAGAAAACATGTTTTTCGAGGAAAAATGTTGTTCATGGAAACTTGTTGTTCATGAAAACACAAGTTTTTCAAGGAAATATCTTTTTTTAGGAAAATACTTTTTATAATTACTTTTGCATTTCGGCCATTTTGAAAATGTTGTTAGGTCCAATTCACAAGACCCCAAACATTTCAATTTAGACGTAAATAACATATTTTGATATCAATTTTAAAATTTTGTCAAAAAGTTAAAGGAGCATTAAATGAAGATTAGACTTCAAGATTTTTTTTTTTTTTTTTTTTTTTTATTTTATAATCTTAAAGATTTTCTTTGTGCCATTCAATTATTTATTATTCAATTATGCTGAAAATTTTGATATTGTTTGGAAATATTTTGACTTTGTGTTTTTTGAAAATATTTATATTAGTATGAGAAAGTATTTTTGGAAATATTTATATTAATATGAGAAAGTGTTGTTTGAAAATATTTATATTTATATTGATATAAGAAAGTATTTTTTGGAAATATTTATATTAATATGAAAAATTATTGTTTGAAAATATTTATATTAAAATGAGAAAGTATTGTTTGAAAATTTATATTAATATGTGAAAGTATTGTTTGAAAGTGTTCATATTAATATGAGAAAGTGTTGTTTGGAAATATTTATATTAAAATGAAAAAGTATTTTTTGGAAATATTTATATTAATATGAGAAAGTATATTTTGGAAATATTTGTATTAATATGAGAAAATATTGTTTGAGAATTTATATTAAAATGTGAAAGTATTGTTTGAAAATATTTATATTAGTATGAGAAGGTATTGTTTGGAAATATTTATATTAATATGAGAAGGTATTTTTTGAAAATATTTATTTTAATAGGAGAAAGTATTATTTGGAAGTATTTATATTAATATGAGAAAGTATTGTTTGAAAATATTTATATTAATATGAGAAGGTATTTTTTGAAAATATTTATTTTAATAGGAGAAAGTATTATTTGGAAGTATTTATATTAATATGAGAAAGTATTGTTTGAAAATAATTATATTAATATGAGAAAGTATTTTTTGGAAATATTTATGTTAAAATGAGAAAGTGTTGTTTGAAAATATTTATATTAATATGAGAAAGTGTTGTTCGAAAATATTTATACTATTATGAGAAAGAATTTTTGGAAATATTTATATTAATATGAGAAAGTGTTTTTTGAAAATATTTATATTAATATGAAAAAGTATTGTTTGAAAATACTTATATTAATATGAGAAAGTACTGTTTGAAAATATTTATATTAATATGAGAAAGTATTTTTTGGAAATATTTGTATTAATATGAGAAAATATTTTTTGAGAATTTATATTAATATGAGAAAGTGTTTTTTAAAAATATATATATAAATATGAAAAAGTATTCTTTGAAAATACTTATATTAATATGAGAAAGTATTTTTTGGAAATATTTATATTAATATGAAAAAGTATTGTTTGGAAATATTTATATTGATATGAGAAAGTTTTTTTTGGAAATATTTGTATTAATATGAGAAAGTATTGTTTGAAAATTTATATCAATATGTGAAAGTATTGTTTGAAAATATTGATATTAATATGAGAAAGTGTTGTTTGGAATTATTTATGTTAAAATGAGAAAGTTTTGTTTGAAAATATTTATATTAATATGAGAAAGTATTTTTTTGGAAATATTTATATTAATATGAGAAAGTATTGTTTGAAAATAATTATATTAATATGAGAAAGTGTTTTTTAAAAATATATATATAAATATGAAAAAGTATTCTTTGAAAATACTTATATTAATATGAGAAAGTATTTTTTGGAAATATTTATATTAATATGAAAAAGTATTGTTTGGAAATATTTATATTGATATGAGAAAGTTTTTTTTGGAAATATTTGTATTAATATGAGAAAGTATTGTTTGAAAATTTATATCAATATGTGAAAGTATTGTTTGAAAATATTGATATTAATATGAGAAAGTGTTGTTTGGAATTATTTATATTAATATGAAAAAGTATTGTTTGAAAATATTTATAATAATATGAGAAAGTATTGTTTGGAAATATTTTTATTAATATGAAAAAGTATTGTTTGAAAATATTTATATTAATATGAGAAAGTGTTTTTTGAAAATATTTGTATTAATATGAGAAAGTATTGTTTGAAAGTTTCTTAATATGAGAATATATTGTTTGAATATTATTATTATATATTAAATGTAACATAATATTTATAATTATAATTTGAATTTATTATATATTTATATAATGTGAATATTGAATAGCATTCATATATTTTCAAGAATATAATAAAATAATTTTTCTAAATAATATTGGCTCTTCTGTCGTTTTGTGTTGGAATAGTTAGGTAAATAGTTAGGTATTAGACACCATGCTTCAATGCAGTATATTTACTGTTTCTAATTAAAATTTCTAATTTCAATGATTTCCAAATGTTTCTTTTAAAGGCAGACTTAAACAACATTAATGTGATGCCATGGGTACTGCATAAGTAATCATGACGCTGAGGTCCAAATTTTATCAGATACTTTGAGTTAAGTTAAGGTTAACATTTTGTTACAGGTGGAATCTGTACGAATGATGGGTTTGCTTCTTTTGGTGGCAGTGAAACCAATGCATCTTCCATTTATTAGAGAGATAAAGACGACTTATACAAAAACAGCGTTTTATGGATTAATAGTGAGTTTCATTTGCTATCTAAAAATTTTTACACGATCAAGCTTCTAATAATCGGTTTTTTAATTTTTTGAACAAGGCGCTTACTAAAAACGTCATTTTGCAGTTATGCTTAAAAAAAGAGTCTTTATAAGGAAATTAATAATAATTTGAATTTTAAAAAGTTTTCTGAATTTTTAAAATAAAAGTTGGCTGCGCCTCAAAATGCTGTATATTATACATCTTAATAATACTTGGCTAATTTTCATAAAACTTCTATTCCGAAATAAAATTTAAGCTCTTATATTTCTCCTTCTTATATGATTAAAAAGGCTATTGAGGAGCAAAATTGGTGTAGGTTTTTGTTATTCAAAAAATGGCGAAAAGAAAAATTTCCCATGTGCACTTTAAGCACAAGTACTTAAGTTGCTCTATTCTAAAGGCTTTATTTTTGTCTTTGAGGGTTTGAGGATATCTGAAGAAATTCCTTTTTAGGCCAAATTTTGGACGGTTTTACATTAAGACTGGGACCTTAAATGTTCCTACTTACCTTTAAAACCACTATATTGAAACATAAGATGATATTCCGGTTCCTTAAATATCAGGCAAAAAAAAAGGTTTAATAAAAAGCTAGTTATATGTATTGATGAAGGTTGTTATTATTGAAATGATTTTATCAATGGCTCAGAATAATTATCTATTTTAATATTTGATAAAATGTGGTAATCCTGAATTAGAAGCTTCTATATAAGTTGTTTGGTCAAATTTAATGATAGTTCACTGTAGGTTGATATTTAAATCTTTGAACGCAAGTTTTAATTGTTAATTATTTAAACCATTCACATGTGTATTCTTGATTTAGCATAAAGTAATATTTTTCTCCTATCATTTTCCTTGTATTTGTAATGAGTTTCTTGGTAAAAAAAAATATCCTCCAAAACTATGATTTGCACATATGACTTTTTGTAGTTTAATGTTCACTGGCCCCTCTTTCAGCATTTCTAGTCTCCTGGTTGTTTTTAAAACCATGTTGTTCATTTGTTATTTATCCACCTTTATACTAAGTCGATTGCAATAAAGTTTTGATTCTAAATTTTGGACCAAATTTCAGTCCGTATAAATTTTGGAATAAAATTCTTTTAAAGTTGTTTATGTCTCAGTCAATGGAGAGATTTTTTTTCATATTTAAAAGTAGGACAATTTAATTTTCACAATAATATTTTTTGATCCATTCAAAAAAACGATTTGCGAATTGACATGAATTTGATTTCATTACGTTGCCATTACAACATGATCTTGATTTTATTGCGTTATTATCACATGATCTTGATTTTTTTACGTTACGATTACAACACTATCAAAAATTAATAAACTGAAAATCTTTTTGGTTCCCTTTCATTTTCGTGTTACCTGCACCTCGCCAACAAGTGCCTTTGATAATAGTTTTTATACAGCTTGAAATGTTTTCAAGGCATCCAGTAAGTTTTATTGTGTTGCTCTGAACACTTAGGAATGCTTTCATAGCAAAAGCTTTCAGAGACTATGAGCCTAAACCTAATTGGGGGGAGGG
>JAUZNK010079567.1:0-13321 GCA_035046665.1 Euphysa ruthae | reverse complement strand
CCCGTCCTTTTCTAATCCCTCCCCGTCCTTTTCTACTCCCTCCCCGTCCTTTTCTACTCCTTCCCCGTCCTTTTCTACTCCCTCCCCGTCCTTCTCTAATCCCTCCCCGTACTTCTCTCCTCCCTCCCCGTCCTTCTCTCCTCCCTCCCCATCCTTCTCTCCTCCCTCCCCGTCCTTCTCTCCTCTGTATGACCTGTTTAAGTTTTCTAAGAGAGTATTAAATTCATATTAACCTGAAAGGTTTGATTTGTTGTTGATTTTTTCTAGACGTGAAGCGGAACGAGCATTTATATCTGAAAAGGTATTCTTATCTCCTTGTTCAGTTTTTATATTAATTGAACTAACCACTTTTCTCAAATGTTTAAAATATATATTAAAATTATGTCATTATTACTGCTATTGTTTTTATTTTTGTTATTAAGAAATAAAATTTTTTTTTTAAATATATACATATATATATATTAAGAAATGCTTTTTTTTATGTTTTATTAAACACTTAAAACATGTTTTTTTAGTATCAAAAACTTTTCAAAACTGTCAAGAGATTCATTTCTAAATGGCGCATGTTTTCAATTCAAACGCCACTTATGGAATATGAATAGTTGTTACTCTTTTCTAAGTGTTGTTTTATTAATAGGCTCAAAGTACGACGACTACTAATAGTGCTATGCCAACTCGTTTTAAAGATTTACTCGAAGCAGCGGTATGTTTACGTAAATTAGTTAATATTGTTTATTCGAATAGCTTTTGATCACTTACATAATCATAATTATGATAGATTTTTTTTTTAAGGAGTGATCAAGTAGAAAAGTGAAATAGTGTTTTATGCGAGTTGGAGGTTGTTTTATGCGGCATAAAAATTGAGGGTGGTCAGAGCCTGTGTCTAATATGGGATAATATTGGATCAATTTTTAAAGAAATTATTTTTCAATCCTGATAAAATATTTATATGTTGACGGACCTGAATTTATTCTCAAAAATTGGTGGACAAAAGATTATGATCTAATATTTTTTTGTAAAATCTTTCTTAGGCCTGTTTTGTAATGTCTTGGTTATTTACAGGAATATGTCCTGGAATTTTTTTTTCGAAAAATTGAAGCCATCTAAAATTTCTTTCTATCAAACTAAAATTTAAAAAAATTTTTCTGGTTGAGGTACTCGATGCTGCTTGATCTTTTCTTTTTCTTTTCTTTTTTCTTTTTTTTCTTTTTTTTTACTGTGAGTTTATATCTGACCATGAGAGTTTTTTTTCACTAAATCTTATATTTCATCTTGTATGTATTTAATTCATATGTCATAATTCTAGAAAGAAAAGAGTGGATTAGCTAACGAAGTGGTCAATTAAACGTGTATCTACAACTAAACAGAGAGCTTAATTTTCCTGACAAGAGATTAGTGATATCTCTATGTTTCATGCCAAGGCTTTATTATTGTTGATAAAAAAGTTTAATTCGATGCTTAGTTTTTTCTAACTAGATTAATTCAGACAAAAATTATTACGTAATCGTTCCGCTCACTCGAACACGTATGACGAAATATTGAATTAAAAAGTTGCGGGAATTGAAAGACCAGATAAAAACATGCCAGGGGCCGAGCTTATGAGCTTATCCAAAATCTGTTTTAGTGAATAACCGCATGACCTCATTTATGTAAAGCTAATTGTTGTTGAAAATTATTAGTATTTCCATAATTTACATGGATTTTACAAAAAAATCCTTAGCAGAAAAGTTACAAAGCAAATACAACTAAACCCAAAAAAAAAACTTTGTGCGTAGCATGATTTGCGGAATTTAATGCACATAAACTTATCTTTAAATATGTTATCACTCATGAAGTTTTATACGCGTTTATTCATCAACTTTTAGGGCGTGCTAAATGTGATAGAATTAAGGTATATTACTAAAACATTCGCGCCCTTTGAAATAAGATTTCCAAGTGACGTCACGCTAAAACACGTCTTAGCTATATAATATTCATAAAGTATTTATAAAGCAAATTTTACATTTATGAAACTTCATTTGAAATTTCATAAAGCATTATTTGGAAAAATTTTAGGAATTCAGTGGCCACCGACCCTGATTACTAAAAAGTAAGAAAAGTGTCCTCAAAACTTGTGTGAGGTTAATAATTATCGAAGTTTTCGGAAAAATCTTTCGTGAGTTGGAAATAATTTCAGGTTTTGAATTTGTAAACTTTTTCAATTTTTTTTTTCTGCTTAAATGGTAAATAGTCTATTCCTTGTTCACAAAGCGTTTTTAATCAGTAAGAACAGTAAAACATCTAGGCACTTTTGTTTAAATACATTTTAAATTATTTGTTCAATTTAATCTAGTTTCATCTTTATTACCCTAGGCTGAAGAAAACGGTTTGTTATTCATACCACTCCCCAACCGACGTCATGAAGGAAAAACTGTTTATTCGTTTGGGAAATCAGTGGTATACCTTGATCGCGATGTTATATTTTATTCATCAGAGGGTAGATGGAAGCCCACTTCTCTACAAGACCTCGTGGCCAATGCAAAGTGATTCTTGATAGCTCAAAAAAAAAATGACAAGCAAAAGGTGTAAACAGAAATAAACATAGAGATGGTTGTGACATAAAGAGACATTAAGTTGAGTCAGTTATATCATAAAAAAACTACAGTTTACCAATCAAGACGTGTTATATAGACGATAAGAACGATAATAAACTAAAGTTAATTAAAAATATACATACAATGAAAAAGACATGAATATTATGACTGCGTGCCTTCATTGACTTGCGTACCGTCAATACTATCCTTTTCACAATCATCTTTCTTGCTATATCTCAACTTCATTCCATCTTCTATTACCATAGCTATAATATCCAAAGTTGAATGCTTTTTTCTCGCTTGATTACCTAAATTTTCTGCTGCCATTTTAATTTGCTCTAATCGAGCATTTACCTTTGCTTTATCTACTGAATTAACAGAAAAATGCAGCATGTCTGAAAGGTCTTTTAGTTCAATGATTACGTCTTCTATGTCTTGGATAATTGAAACCACGCTAATGACAACCTTTAAAGTTGTGGTCAAGACATCCTTTAAGTCATCTACGATTTTCTTCGTATCTTGCGAGACACTATATAATATACCCATATTCTCTTGCACAAAATCACAGCTCTGTTTTATTCTGCAGCAGAATTCTACTGAATGTGTGATTTCGTTAATAGATCTAATGATTTAAATCTCAATGTGAGTAAATGTGCGCATTTTAATCGAGCTTAAAGAGTTTCAAGCCTTTGTACTACCAAACTTACAACCATAACTGCCGCAAGACCATAATTGGGGTACCGAAGCGAATTAAACACAAATCATATCGAAAAAGATATTGTAAATCAAAGAGCAAAAAGTTCAAGCTCCCATAAATCAAAAATTTTTGTTTATATGAGCGTTAAAGATTTTTTTTTTTTTCATCGTGATATTTTCGAAATAAAGATAAGTGGTTCAATAAAAACTCCCCTCCTCACTCGGAAAATTTCCCCCAGCTAATTGCCACCTGGGAAATATTCCTCTCCCATACATGGTATGCTTCCTTTCTACCTGAATGCCCTTAAAATGACTTCTGAATTACAAATCAGCAAGCTACCTCCAATTGAAGTAACCATCCACACTTCTGGAAGTATAATAAAGCAGCCAATAAGAGGTGCTCTATAAAGCGTGTGTTTTAAAGAGATTTTGAAAATTTGAAGTGTTACACACTTGCACTTTTCTGAAAAAATTGATTTGTTCTGCCATGAAAAAAGACTCCAAAATAGTGGTTTAAAACTGCATGTTATTGGTAAAGTTAAATGTTTAAAGTGTCTAAAAAAGGGATGAGTATCGAAACTTTCTCGTAAAGTGCATGGGCCGTGAAGACGGGGGCTTGCTCCCTTTTGCAAATTTGTCATTTTATTTCGGTTTTCTGACACAAAAAGTTTATGTCCAACCAATGTAAATTTTCATAACATTTTCAGGAAATTATTGGATAAATCAATTGATTTTAGTGACTTTTTTGAAATGAATTAGGAAAAGATATGAGGAAAATTGTTTTTAAAAGTTAGGCCTCAAAATAATATGGACAGCGATTCTGCCCCATATAATTTGCTGAAAAGTAGACACGCTCACTAACATCACATGCATCAACAAAAAATAAAGAAGTCCTACTTCATGTAAACGCCCTAGCAACAAGTTAGCAAAATCTTGTATGTGGTTGTTGTGGTGGTTTACACGAGTTCAACCTAATTTTAAATAGATTAGACTTTTTCGTATGTCCACAGTCTCAGGCTTTTATATTTTTGTAATTATTAGTTATAGTTTGGAAGTTAAATTTTCATTTACTTTAAGGTACATGCATGACATAATGGCCTGTCTTATGGTGAATATTTATGTTTATTTTATGCTTTTCAGATGGAGATTACAATTGTTCATAGAAATATCTTGTAAATTGTCTTTATGCAGTCATACTATATATACAGCTGTTGTTGAAAGAATTTAGAAGATTTATTGAAATGAAATGTTTTTGAACTGTGAATTTGCTATCAACAATCAATATCGCAAAATCTTTAATATGTAGTTTATTTCTATAGGAAAAAAGTCTTCTACTCTCATTCATGGGAGAAATAGTACTCCTTTTTAAGAAGCATGCCAAAAGATAAATTAGCCACTTTGTGTGCGATTTGTAATAAAACATTTAGAGTAGATGGGGTGGAAAATCCCATGTGCAATCCTATGGTCAAGGGGTCGCCCATTTAGAACGAGCGAAAAGCTATCAAAGACAGCACATTTTTTCGTTCTGCCGAGGAGGATGGGATAGTTATGAATATGCCGAAGATGGTTTTGTCTAGGGAAGAAGAGGTGTTAAAAGAAGAAACATTGCAAGCCATAGAATATGTGGATGCAAATACATCTTTTGCTTCAGAAAATGGAGATGGTGATAGATTTCGTCAAATGTTTCCAGATTCGAATATTGCAGAAAGCTACTCACAAAACAAGACCAAATTAAAGTTTGTTATTCAATATGGCCTATGGCCATATTTTAAAGAGGGTCTAAAACGACATTTTCGACGAAAAGCTTACTGCTTTAAATTTTTAAATTCGATGAAACAGCTACAAGTCAAATTAGAAAACAGTATGATGGGTTTGTGCAATATTGAAGTAATTCACTCAACAGAACTATTGCATACTGTGGTTCATTGTTTGTTGATCACTGTCCAGCAGATAAACTTGTAGAACATTTTTATGAGTCTATTGAAAAAATCGGTTTAAATTTTAAGTGCATGTTGCATCTTGGAATTGATGACTCAAATGTAAATTTGAAATTTCAAAGGCTATTATTAGAATCCGAGGAGCTAATTGGCGAAAACACCACATTTCTGGATATAGAAACCTGCCCTCTCCACATTATACATAATGCGTTTTGCAAAGGTGTCACTTCATTTCGTTTCGATACGGATCAGTTTGCTCTTGGCATTCACTTCCTCTTCAAACTCTGCAGCACGTAGTGCTGATTGCAAAAAAATTGTAAGTTGAAGAATGAAAACACTCTTCGATAATTGTCTTTTGTAGCATATTTTGCGACTGATTTTGAATTTTTGAAGAAGTTTCAGTCAATGAAGCCGTTGATCCACATCTTATATGAAGAAATGCAACTGCTTTGGAACAATATGTCAAAATTTGTTAAATCGAAGCACATGTTGGAAGTAAAGGGAGGTAAAAAATGTGCTGTGTCTGCAAGCAACTCATTATTGTTAGATATGTATGACAAAAATATTTTGAATATTGATATTGGAACAAAGGCTAAAAGCTTGTTTGTGCCATCACCCTTGGAGTTGGAGGACAATGAGAAAGTGTTTCGCGGAGAATGTTTGAAATGCTGCAGTTGAGCGGTTGAAAGTCAAGTTATCACTCAATTCCTTTCTCGAGATTTATCAATCCAATTAAACGAAATTGCGCACAGGCACTTGGAGGAATTACAAGTCTAACTCGAAAGGCTACAAAATCATTGAAAAATGTTTCATCAGACGTTTTTCCTAACCAAAACCTTACGTGTGATGATGTTTATGACACAATCAGGACAGAATGGAGACTTTATCAAACAGGATAATCCTGTGTGGTCTTACCAAATAGCCAATGCAGTTCAGCCTTCTACTTCAAAACAGTTATCTTATTGGGAAAAAGTATTTCAGCTTGCAGAAGTAGTACCCAGTTATTCTGGTAATCAAGTATCCTGTGATTTTGAGAGTTTTGTTATGTATTTGGAGAAACTCATATGCTCGGATGGTAAATTTTTTTCTTGTCTATTAAAAATCGTATTTAGTGCTCTTGAAAAAAGTGGTTCCTCTTTCAATAAATATACCATAAGAGTTCATGGCTATTCTCTAAAAGAGGATAAAAATGAAGCCTTACGATATGTGAAGGATTACATTCTTCGTTGTCAATCAATCCTTCATTCATATACCCCTCAAGCGAGGATTGATAGATAGTGTTAAAGTGAGCAGACAGCGGTATATGGCTGACTTGGAAGAAAAACGAAATTTACGAAAAGAAGAAGTTAAGCTCTAGGAACAAATTACAAATAGCTCAAAGTAAAATTGAAATGGGACTTAAGCGTAAGGCGGAACTTGAAGAAAATGATAAAGTGCTAAAAAAAAAGCTATTATTCCATTTTGTTTTATACCTTTTAAAACGATACAAAAGAATTTTTTTCAAAAGGTGGCTTCTGTATACACACAATTCATTTCAGCCTCGATGTTTCATAACTTTTTGCCGAGTTGAGCCCCATATATTGTATTTTTGTTTATTCAATAGTTGTTGTTTGCATTTTTTGTAATTTCGCAGGTTTTTTTTTTATGATATTTGTGAACCTGGAAACTAAAAACGTCCTAAAATGTCCCAAATTTTAGGGAATGGTCTTAAAACAATCCCCCAAAATGTCCAAAAATATAAGAGAAAAATGTCCTAAAGTCCTAAATAAAATTGCCTTTTGGAGAATGAGAGGCCTGCATTCCCAGTGTTTGAAGTTATTGTAATGTAAATAAAGTGCTGACAACCTATCAACATACTTGCCTGTTGTTTTTCTTTAATATGTTTACCCGCCATTTTTCCTTTTTTAAATGTTTCTCTAGTAGTTTTTGTCACAAACATTTGTTTCAAATACACCCTTTTTATCGTATATTCCAAATCTGGCTTCAAATTTTGCTTTTTTTAAGTAAATTTTAAGATATTACCAAATTATCAAACCAAGGTAAAAAAATTTCTGGAATTTTAGGTGCTAGAGGCATTACATCTTTTCCATAAAAGATGGAACTATTAACACCTTTTACGGCAAAGGAAAAGGTGTTTATTGTTTAACTGGACCTTTATAAGATAAGCCATCGTTTTCTTTCAGTTTTGGTTTGAGCTTTCGTTTTTTAAGTGAAAACATCACAAACTAAATCTATTGTTGTAGTTGTATATCTGTAAATGGCCCTTGTTTGTTTCTGCCGTTATTGAGATTTAATAACGCGATGCGTAACCCAGATAAACGTAGGATGCAACGATATAATGGAAAGATGAAACGAAGGTTTTGTCAGAGTATTGAAAATTTACCTCCAAGTGTTGACAGAAGCACATGCCCTTATGGACAATAGTATACTTGTTCCAGAAACTGTAGTTCCTAATCTAGCTGAAGTGGTTTATTTAATGATGGACACTGATACTCTGAATGACATTGCTGAACTTTTGGGTCAGCCTTGTCCGGCTTTTCTAAAACATGACAGCCATAGCGTCAAAGTTAATGCATATATGAAGCAACGACTATCGCAGCAAATTGTAATAAACTGTTTGTGTGGAAATAGTGAGAAGCTGTTTTCAAGCAACAAAGCCGACCAAACTAATAGCTAAATCCGTTTTGATATAACCATTAGGGCGGTCATAAGTTTTCGTAAACTTGGCTCGGTCATTCTGATATAAAACTTTTTTCTGAAGCGTTAAAAAAAAACAAAAAAGAAAAATTCAGGCTGAAATCAAACATATTTTCGAAAGTTTGATAGATGAAAAGCTCTTTTAAAGAAGTGTCTACACGGTAAGGCACGAAACTTTTACAAAAGTTTCCTTTAAATGCATCGTGCAGTCTCGTTGCCCGAAACGTGTATTTGTAGGCAGAATGACCCTTGAGACCTTGTACATACGTTTTACATAATTTGCATGGACAATATTCAGAACTCCATTTTTTAATCCTGGATTTAAATTCCTTTACAGATTTACTGTTTTAACCAGGTGCAATATTCCATATGAAAGGTCCGAGATATCCTAAAGAATATTCTCCCTTTAAAACACTTTTAATTGAGGTGATCTCCAATTCTGATTGAAAGCGAGTTTTAGATTTCTTTGAGATTCGTCTTACAAAGATTTCGCTTACCACTGACGGAGAAAAACCTTTGAGAGAGAATTAGAATGTTATGTTTAACGTGGGGAACCAACAAATTGCCGACACAATATTTCCAGATGGATCACGTGGCGGGTCTTGGGCTACTAAAACGCCGAAATTTAGTTAACCAAACAACCCGACCAAATTGAACAAAGCGATTTTTTATTACACAATTAGTTTTGCTCTAAAACTCAAAGGTAACATAGAAAAATATTTCCGCCAGAGATGGGAGTCGAACTCGTGAACTTTCTTTTCGTATTCAAACGTCCTACCACTCTGCCAACTCCGCATCTAAAGCTAATAGGTTATTTTTCTATGGTGGATTGAGGTAGATCCATCAATTTCTATGGTGGATGGAGGTAGATCCATCAATTTGTAGCAATTTTTTAAACTAATCGCAAGTTTAGACCGTGTAATGAAAAAACAAATAAAAAATGTTGTATAGTCCATAAGCATTTAAGTTTGCGATTAATAGATTAGGGTTTAAAGTATCGAATGCTTTTGATAGGTCCATTAATACAGCTCCTGAGTACCCATTTTTATCTAGAATACTTTTCCTTTTTTAAATCATTACAGTTAAAGCATTGTACCCGTTGCAATATCGAAATATATAAAGAGATAAAAACTTATCAAAGATGCAATTTACTTCTTTAAAATCCTTCCATAAACTTTTGATACAGCAGGAAGAACGCTTACTGGTCTATAATTCTTAGCATTGATTGTTTCGCCATTTTTAAATACAGGAGTTTTAGTTTCTTTGGAAACGGAAAACTTGTTATCGAATCATTAACTAAAATAATAAATATGTGAATACTCTGACAAAGAATCTTTAAGTACATTAGACTTTTTTGTTGCGCTTTTGTCTGACAAAAAACGATTTAAACAGTTTTCGAAAATTTCTTTTTACCTGTTATATTTAACATTGAGATTACTATAGAAGTGTTTTTTTTCTTTCTTGCTAACCTACTTATAAAACACTTTTGCTCAAAAGTTCAAATTGCTCATATGTTTTCTTCTCTTGACTCGTTAATTTATTGTTTTAATTCCATATGTTAAGAGTGTATTTGGAATTTTTTATTATTATTTTTTTTTTTTTTTAATATAAGCATTGTTTTTTTCATACATTTGATAACAGATTTAACAAAAACCTGTTTTTTCCGTCAGAAAACAAGCATTTTATCCGCTAAGAATCATAAAAAAAAACTACAGTGTCGTAGATTCCCTAAAATTGACTTCACACACCAATATTTGCTTTCATGCAATTTTGTTTATTCAATTGCGTGTATTCTTCCGTAGATTTAAGTGATTTTTAAAGAACGCTTTTGATAATTGATGGATAGAAATTTTTCATATCAAATATCAACATTTGGTGTGATCATTTGATCGATGTTGTGTTCGGGAAGAGATATACCTCAGCAGTATTTCTAAAGTGATGTACTTTAGTTGCGATGATAATAATTTTATCTAATATACCTTTGCTTATACCTCCGAGTTTGTCCTTACTCGTTCCGCCAAGTTTGAGTTTTTAGAGCGCATCGTTATGGATTTTTATCAAACAATGCGTTGTTTTTTGAATTTTTAAAAAAGATTGCTTTCTATCGCGTCCGCTTAATCTGCGTTTCAATTTTTTTCGACTAGCTATTGCTTATAATTTCGCTCCGTTAGATGGAATGTTTTTACTTGAGCAATTTAAATTTATTTCCCCATAGTTAATGAATTTAATGAAGTTTAACGAAGTTTAGTTCGTAGTTATTAGACGAGAACGTTTCACGTCTCGATGAAAATTGTTTCCGATGTCCTGTTCATACGTTCTAGGAAATATAGAACTTTGTTTGTAAAAGCTAATTTATTTTTGGTGCGAGAAAAATCCCCACTGTATGAGTTTCCGCACTTATGAATGAGTATGATGGGGTTTTTTGTAAGGATTAAAAATAAACCTGAATAACGTAATTCCTCTACTGAATAACGTAATTCCTCTGTGGTGATAAAATTTAAAACATTTAATGAAATAAAAGAAAATATGAAGGGATTTATGGGTGGTCTTTCAGATGTTCTATGGTTACTATCGTCTACTCTGTTTGTTTGAAATAGACGATCATTTCTGAAAACATACTTAACAAACAAAGTTGATTATGTTGTCATCATCAGGAAAACCCCCAAGGATTTTTTTTTTTAACTTTCGTGAGAAGTTACCAACCGTTATAAAATGAATATATAATGATTTTCGAAAGCATGACAAGATTTTTTGCAAGTCAAAGTTATAAATCGTATATGGTAACTGGTGATAGAAGGAAACTGCAACAAATTCAACAAATACTGCCAGTGGTTAATAAACAATAAAGCTGTAAACAGAAATAACTTAAAGCATTAGATGTTTAAGATCATTCGAGTAGAATGTTTATGATTCATTTGTTTAACGTTTAATTAAAATTCTCTGATTGCGACTTTTTGTGGCTAAGGGTAGTACATTTTTTGTTTTCAGCTCAAGTTTTTTTTTTCGATTTCTAAAATTCATGATTTTTTAGAAAATTAGTTAACATGTTATGTAACGCGACTACGGCTCAGATTTAATCTTTGATGACTCATTCTGAGAAGATTAGTGTTTAGATATGTAACGTAAATACTGTTAGTTTTAAGCCGCTGTCTTTGTTAAAAAGATAAAACTATCTTATGTGGGATTTCTTAGAAATCTAAATCATAGATTGCGATAATGAGCAACTTGTCGAGCATGCCTGATTTACTGTAATTAATTCATGATATTAATTTGAAGATGTCTTATTGCTTATACTAGACTGCTCATATTGCTTATACCAGACTGGTATAAGCAATATTTTCTCAGCCATTTTCACAACCGTCCTAATTGGGGTTGATTTTTATGTAGTCACGTAAATAAAGCTTGCGCTAACCAAAAGAGTATATTTTAAGTTCAGATAAAAATTATTTCTTCGCCAGAATCAATATAAATATCTTAGATGAAAAGATTATTTCATTTCAACAGTATTTAATGTGTTTCAGGCCTAACTAAGCTGTCTCATTTTTTTTTTTTTTTTTTTTTTATTTTTTTTTTTTTTTTGCAGTAAGAACTTGTGGCAAGCAAGGAAAAATGCTTTGTCATCAAAAGAAAGACTTCCGTATAATTTTTCTCGTCAATGTTGAAAAAACTTTTCTTTTTTTTTTAACTTCATCCATATTTCTTCTTTATTCATATATTCATGAACATAACATCCTGCTTTATTTTCTGTTTAGACGAAATCTAATTGTGGTCTGTAAAGGCTAACTTCAAAATACTGGTTTAATTAAGATATTTGCTCTTTTACACTAAAAATAACTGAGAATTACATATCTTCAGACAAGAATTTTTGTGATAATAATCTGAAATTCCTATATTACTGATTTAAATTAATATGATATTGGGAATATAATTTCCTCAACTGACGGGCGGTTTGATTATCCCGGGTAGCCACACTAAATCTTACTCTGTAATTGTGCGCTAAAGAAATTCAAAGAACTGAATTATCGTTGAGGATTGGAATGAACAGGTAATAAGAAAAAAATCCAAAAATTACTAATAAAGTGGGAGAGAGAGGGGAAGGGTGCACTAAAATATCGAATAAATATTCGATATTTTAGTGTATTTGAATGCACAATTAAATAATTACTTTATCAATAGATTGCTGTAATTATAGTCAATAAAATTATCATGCTATACAATAAATTTACATCAGTAAATTAAATGTTTAACAGCTGTAAAATACGACATTTTCAAGATGATTAAAGACGGCGTGACGGTGTAGTTTGAGTTTCTTTAAACGTTCTTGTTGGCTTGTTTTAATATCTCCTCTATAAAATCAAAAGTTGGAATAAATCTTTGAATCTTTACAAGGAATTAAGATATTGAGTAATTTTTCTCAGTATCAATGTCAACAAATTTACTCCACAGTAAATGTATCAAGAATAAAAGTAGCTATAAGGCGGTCCGATCTTAAAAGTATTGTGCATTGCTTGCATAAAAAACCCGTAGTTGAAAGCTTCAAATGTTAAGTTATAAAAAAATAAACTCATGATATGTTTAACATGTCAGGATTTGAAATCTGGATGCGGATGTATTTTACACATCAAATATGCCGATAGTCTAGTGATGTGTAGATATCAGCAAAACTATTAATATCATACGGTATTATGTGGCACGAGACAGTTACGGGATATATTTTCAATTATATACGGCGACCACCTAACAACGGAATTCTTGCACGTGACTTATGTCTATTTTTTTCAGTGATGTAATTAAATATTGGCTTAGTAGCTTTTTGAGTTAATAATTAATCCATTCAAAAAAATTTCTATACGGCCCATCAATAATCATGTAAAAATTCTTAAAGTTTACCTTAAAGGTTTAAGTTTAAAAATGAATTATATAGCAGACCTATGTTTTAACATGAGATCTCCAATTGACCTAAGGAACGGTTTATCAAAATATTAAAGTCAATTTTAGGAGGCTTAACAAGATTTATTTTCTCAAGTGCCAAACTTTTGAAATTTAATGGGAATTCAACGGGCAGTGATCAGTTAAAGATTCAGAGCAGATATTTTTAATATTACTGGAAGGTTTAAAAAATTTTTTTTTTTTTGTTAGGTGGGTATTTTGTAGCTCCGATTTAAGGAATGCTTTGTATCTGTGGCACAATTGCAAAAAAATTGTTTAAAAAAAACTTATAACAAAAAAGAGACTCAAACTGCAGATAATCATATGAACGAGTATCAATAAAAAACCAAAAAGTAAAATATGATGACTTTGCTGAAACTTTCTCTTAGGAGTATTTTTTTCTGTTAGTTTTTGGACTAATATCTGTTCCTGATTTTTAAGTAGTTAAATAAAGCTTCCAAGTTTTCGATATAACTACGATATATATAT
>JAUZNK010079556.1:0-13321 GCA_035046665.1 Euphysa ruthae | reverse complement strand
TATATTTAGTAACTACACAATGACACTGGTATAAAAGAAAATGCTTTGACCATTTTTTAATTTCCTCGGTTGCCGTTGCAACCATTTTCAAGATGGCAGATGACTGAAAGTTGATAATTCTGCGGCAAAAATATCTCATGTTAGGCAAGAGGCCACAAAGTAAAATTTTGTAAGATAACAGATAACTAACAAATAAAGTTCCAAAAAATATTTTCTTTTGGTCTCACGCCCAATTTGATCATAATTCGGTCATTTTTTTTTTATTAGAAACAATATAAAAAGCTTTAATATAGCTTTGTAATGCAAAAATGTGTAGGTATTGCTGGTATAGGGCCTTGCCCTAAATGAGTTAAACATCCTGTAAAAATTTGGTTGTCATCGAACCAATTGTTCTTGAAGTTTCTTTGCCGCAGCACGGAAGATTTGTCAAAATACTGATATCGGGAAAAACAGCGCTTAAATATTTACTTTTGTGATTTTCCAATAATAATAAAACGATAAGAAGCAAAATTACAGGGAAGTGAATTACTATCTGGTGTTAGATAATATGTAATGGAAATAACTTTAATTCTTAAGAGCAATCAATTCAACCAATCAGGTTAAAGAATCATGATAATCAGTCGACCAAATCTTATTTTTTTGAGTTCACTTAGTTCAAACAATGTTCAAATAATATCATAAAATATATTCAAAAACTTCCTGCCCCACATAATAGTCTCTCAACTCCACTTGTTTTGGCGCCTTTACTTTTTTCCCCTGTAGCAATTTTCTACGTATGCAGTAACAATGACAACTTTTTCGATTCGTGTTTTTTAAACGATTATTGTTGTCATCATGACAGCCAAGTGATGTGTAGCAGCCTTTCTCCATTTTCATTCCATCATATATCAAGAGAGTAGCTTGATTGCTGCCAATATTGAAATGAGTAACTGCGTCATATGCCCCAATATCATATTATGCGAGAATAATTATGCGTATCCTTCGAAATAGGTGTTGTGTTGTGAACTCATGCACATACTCACCACATGATACGGGAGTTAAACCTACATGATATTCTGTACATAGTTATAGGAGAAACAGAAATTATAGATTACACACGTGTTTTACATTATCTGATTTTTAAAGATAGAACACCTGCATTTTATTAAACAGATGCTTAATGAACCCTTTAGAATAATCTTTAACAATAACCAAGAGAAAAAAAAATACTTTTGTAAAAGTTTCAGTATTTTTCAGTATTCAACAAGCATATTATTTCCAGTGAGTAAATAGCAAGCGAAGCTCCAGTTAAAATAGGAATCCAATTCTAATTTTTACATCCAAAAAAAAATTTTTTTTAAGTTTAAATCTACGCAGAATACTCTGTATTGATTTTATACAACAACACTGGTGAAGCCCTGGCTGCTTCATAACCAAGGTTTAAAGCAAACGAGTTCAGAACAGAGTATCTACATAATAGTAAATAAATTTTGGAAAAGTCTGTCATAAGAGCGACATGTTAATAAAAATTGTCTTTATTTAACTCGTAGAGTAACTCTTTACTCACGCCACCATTTCTTTAGGTCAAAGAGGTTTGTCAAAAATAAATCCACTATTCTGAAGTAAACTTTTTTCAAACTTTAAACTATCCAAAACGTTTAACGATTTTTAAAACAAGATGAGAAGTAGAACTTTAAATTACTAAAGTGAAAGGATGATGACATAATTATTATTTATTATTAATTGACTCAGCAAGTGTAAATTTTAGAAACACCTGCTCTGTTCCCTTGCAGTATTACTATTTTGACTTGCCTGATTCCTTTATTACATCATTTAATCTATTCTTATGTCATTCCCAATTAAATTTTTTTAAATTAGTTTTTAAGGAAGCTCGATTGACTATTCACCAATAATTTTTGAAAAAATTCTTACTTGCTAGCCCTTCCAAAATTAAAATCACATTGTTTAACTTAAATCAAAATAAATGTTATTATACAAAATTCCTAAAGATAAATCTTTTTACAATAACCCAGTTTTTTCCGGAGCACACATGAGCTACGAACTAAAGTAAATTTTTTGCAAAAGCAAAAAGCGAGTTTTGCAGTTGGAACTCATTTGACATTACCACGAAAAATTCTCTATAATTATGAAGATTTTTTTGTTGACTGCGCAGAAAATTCGTGCCGATTTTTGGGTCGAAAGTTGAGGAAAAATTCGTACCTAATTTTTTCGTATTTTGTCTCGCCTTCCCATATCTTTATTAAGGGGCCACCACCTTTATTACTCAATAATACCCAATAAAATGTATGTAGGTTATTATTATATTGAAAGTAACCAAGAAAACAAAAATTTAGAAAAAATTATGTCCAGTTAACAAGGCAACCGGAAAAAATTAAAAGCAAAATTTTTTTATTTCAATATATGTGTACGATATATGTATATTATATACCAAAAATCATTTTTTTTTTTTTTTTTTTTTTTGTATGATCTTTTCAAACCAAATCATTTAATCAATTAATTTTAATACTGACAAAGAACTTACTTCTATTTACAGGTTTATTGTATATTAATCACTGATAGCGTAAAAAATTTGTTTGTTGAATTCTTTTGCAGTTTTCTTCTATCAATATTTACCATACACAGTACACACCCACCAATTCGAACACGCAAAGGACCAAATATTTTGTTTGAATTAATGAATTATCCTAAGTTAGTGTAAAATCAAAAAGCAAGCTAAAAAAAAGCGGTTTTCTTTGCCAGTATATAGATAATTTGACATAAAAAAGTACACATTCACTCTTAAAAAAAAAGTCTGCGTTGACGGTGTAGGCTTATTTCTTGACAAAATCGTGTTCAACTGTTCTTTCTAAATTATTTACAGAAGTTTAAATAGTCCTGCCCTTGTCTGGAAAAAATGAGAACCTTTGTAAAATCTCGATAACTGGTAGTAGCTCGTTTTTATTTGGGCACTGCAGTGGTTCATCTTCCTCCTCTACAACTGATTCGTCACCGCTACCATCATCCTCGACTAAAAACCCTGCAACAATTTCAGCATAAGTAAGTGGACGTTGTATAGCTACAACTGGAGAATCTTCATCAGTTAAGGAAGCTGCGCCGGTATTCTCTGCAACATGATCAGATTCAATTGAAAGGAGACAATTGATCTCATCTTGTAACTCAAAACAGTACAAGATCATCGTATTTAGCTATGGTTGCTTCCTGGCTGTCACTTGATATTCCAGCCTTTCGAAAGCAATTTTTTATCGTTTCGGGTGTAAGCACATCCCCAGCAGAAACTAACATCTGCATTCCTTCAAGGATCGAAATTTTTGGAAGAGTGTTATTCTTCTCGAGACTTCCAATGACCTTACGAATAACTTTCTTGCGGTACTTCGCTTTTAATAAACGGATTACCCTTGATCCATTGGTTGGGTCTGCGACGTTGTGTTAGGTGGTAGAAAAATCACCTTGATTGTGTTTAAGATCTCGACGAGCGGGTGGGCTGGACAACTGTTGATTACGAAAGCGACATTGCGTTATCCATAAGTAAACTTTCGTTCCAGTCCTCTGATCCACTCTTCAAGCAACACCTCATCTATCCAACTTTTCTGCGGACTTCTATACCGCCAAGGTAGGAATTTTACTTTCTTAAAACATCGTGTTTTTTGGTTTCTCCGATGACAAACATTGGTAACTTTTCACCCACAGCATTTGCTGCTTCCATACCAGCGATCCATATTTTGCTTAGGTTTTCTCCAGAGCACTTTTTCGACTTCAGTGGGTAAGTTTTATTTGGAAGGCATTTAAAAAACAGTGCGAATTCATCCGCATTGTAAATGTTTTTCAGCTCATAGTTAGACAAAAAAGTCAGACCGAATGTTTCAGACCGCGGATTAACCATATCAGGTGTAACAAAGTTCGATTCTCTTGACACAGTTTTTAATGCTATGTTCTTTCTTTCTTTCCAACGCCGTAACCAGCCATCTGATGCCTGGAAGTTTTCAACTTTCAAATCTTTGGCTCATTCAAATCTTTAGCAAACATAACTCCCTTTTCTTGAATCATAGAAGCAGATAATAAAAACTTGTCACTTCGTATATTTAGAAACCATTTAAAAACAACTGAATCCACTAATTCATGAATACCTGTTTTCAGTTTTTTTCGTTTCACAATGTTTCCGTTTTCTAGTGCATTAGCAAGTTTTTGTTTTTCTTGACCCATGGTGATAAAGTGTTCTTTGGCACACCGTATTTAGAAGCTATATCTTTGCTACATATCTATATTTTTTCTTCAATTTTTTATGGATGTATTTTTGTTTCCTTGCAACCAAAATTTTTAACGATCTGTCCTTCCAATTACAACAAAATGAACAGCAAGCAAGAACATATGAGTTTTAAAACAACATAAACAAAAACAAACGGAAGTTTGGAGAAATAAAAAGTTGCGTGAAACTACATTTTGATCAAAAAACTAGCCAATCAGATCATATCGTGACCTGTTTCTTTGTATGTCAAATTCGATTTTGTGCATAAAACAGTGAAAAATGAAACAGTGTCTGAACATCGAAGACATGAATTTTTTCATAGAAGATTTGCCAATACTTTTCATCAAGGAATACAATGTGAAATCTCGTATTAAAGTATAATGCATACATGAACATCTGGAAGCCGACGTTTTGAGAAGTTTTTAAAGCTGGATTAGAATCTTTAAACAAATTCGACAGATATGCAGTTGCAGTTGAAAAGAGTGGTGCTGTAGATGGATATTTGGCAAACGGGAAATCTTGTCGCTTTGCCAAAAATTTTTCGTTTTTTCTACGTGCAAATCATGAGAATTCTTGTAGTGTTGAAGTTAAAAGGAAAAGAGTGAAACTTGGTGATGGAGAAGGACTTCGGATTTCTTGCACCCTTCATTTTACCGGGGAAAAGAGACAAATCATTGACAGATTGAGAGGTATTTTACTGTTGCTAAAACAAAAGTATTTATTTTTCTTCTTCTTGATTTCTTACTTGTGGCTATGGCTAAATGGAAGTTCGAACAAACGTGTATATTTTGGTCAAGGAACCAAAAAAAATTGGTCGAATTAACGAAATGTTCGAATTAGCAGAATTCGAATTACGCAGCAGGATACATAAGGATTTCTTAAGGCAAACTCTTGGGACAAAAAATTTTGTTCGAAAAAGCGAAAAAAAAAGCGGCATTCGAAGCGGATGTGTACTGTACCATTTTTAGCTTTGGCTTACCAACAAGCATGTCATACTTTCGCAAACCTTTATATATAGATTTTAATCTGGACACTAACTTTAGAAGCCATTTTGATACCTTAATTTTTCTATACCTTCTCTCCTATAAGAATGAACAGAGTTTTAGCTGAGAAAGTTACAGTTTTGTTTCGAAATGTTTATTTTTCTAAAAAAGTTTACACATGAATATGATATAAATTATATACATCAACAAAATTTTTATTACACGTGCAAAACCAAATAATTTATAATTATCATACATGAATTTATAAAACATTGCTCTAAAAAAATTTTTTTTACTTATAACAAGAACTAGTAAAAAAAAAAAGTGTTTTCAAGTAAATATCTTTAAGAAATAAAAATTTTTTAAAAGAAACTTGAGAGAAAAATTTCTGAAAACCCTGCTACAAAGATTCTTTCAAAAGTAAGATGATAAAAATCCAAAAGAACAATTAAACAATGGCCCCAAACATTCTCTTTTCAAAGATTTCATGAATTATTATAACAAGTGTTTTTCCTAGATAATAATTTTAGCAAATTTCTGTCCAAACCATAAAAATATATGTATATATATATCTGTATGTATATTGCTGTATTACACCCTGTTTGACGTATCATTATTTAAAAGTTTAATTCATTTCCCTTTTAAACAATGTCTTCAATCGCAAAAAAAAAAAAAAAATAAATAAATAAAAAATTTAAATTGTAAATAACTTATATAACTTTATCACTAGATTGCGTAATCTCGAAAGTGATTGGTCAATTGCTAAAGGAGAAGATGAAATAAAACCCATATTTTTCAGAGAGGAGAGAAAATATCGGTATAATTAATTTTGATTGGTGAAAAATTTAAACGGTTAATTTGATTGGTTAATGTGAAAATTAGTAATCATGACGCGAGAGTAAATTATCTAGATATGATGTCCATCTTAAGGCTGACTTAAACTTTTAATAAAATAAACTGTGTGTACCTACTAATAAATTACTTATCGCGAGCATACTCGAAAAATTATAGTAAGTTTTGCAGCTGGAGCTCATTTGACAGTGACGCGAAAAATTCTTTATAAATTCGTCTAAATTCGTGCCTATTTTTTCATATTTTGTCTCGCCTCCCCATTTCTTTATCAAAAATATTTAAACAATATAATAATAATCCAATTGAGAAAACAGGTCTAAAGGCAAGAATACCTACATCTAATGAAATTCAAAACACGTATATCTAACGATAAATAAGAAAATAACTGTATCTAATGAAATTCAAAACTCTTATACTTAACTAAAAAAATAATATGTATTTTGCATTCTATGGTTTGTTTGTTCTGTGTTTGTGTTTTACATTCGAACATTTTTGTCAATAATAAAGCCCCCGAGTGAGCGAGTAAGATTATCTTGCAACTCGTCTTCTTGCCGATCAGGTTTGCTATTTGAGTCGAGTATTTTTTTAGTAAGTAACTCGACTTCCTCACTAACTTTAACGCAACTTGGTAGCGTTACATTTACACTCTTTGTCTTGGGTGAGCCAAATAGCAGGGGACATGGTATTTGGCCTCTAGACACACTATCCAGATGTAGGCATAAATCGTAATTGATCTTCTCAGATATATGAGAATCTCGCTTATATTCGCTGTGTGTCATAATGAAATTGCGGATATATGTCGCAGTAGTGTAATATTTGCCTACAGAAAAATCATATTTTCATAACAATAATTTTACATGGACTAGCCAAAATCAACAATTCACTAAAAGGAATTTTGAGTTAAATTTTTTTCTATAGATCAGCCTGAATTTTTAAACAATTTGCAACCCTAACGGTTACAAGAGGCTTAATAATTTTTAAACAATAAAAATTAAAAAAATCAACTTTGGAAAATCAGCCAGCCCAGCCAAGTGCAAAATAGGTGCAACGGTTAATACTTTTATACATATTCGACAGTTATATGCCCAATCAAAAAAAAATTTTTTAATTTTAAATGCCTATCACACCAAGAATAATAACAATTTTGGCATTTATAATTGGACCATCGCAAAAAACTAAAAAACCACCAACATTGACAGTGTTTAAAGAGTATTATGAAACTATGAAACATTTTGATTTCCTTAAATTTTGACCAAATTAGCCCTTGAATGACGTTTATAAACAAAATTTTTACAAAGCAAAATGTGTTTGAAGCAGGTTTAAAAGTTAATCTCTTTAAACTTTAAACCTATGGAGGACTTCTTCTGGTGACAGACCAACTAACATTTGCATTCTTAATTGTTGAATATTCACTAAAAAAATATGTCTCGTTCTTATACTTTAAATTTTTGTTATGCTTCGTTTATATTGAAATTGTTAATTATGTTATTATTTTAACAAAATATTCTGTTTTATTTAGTAATTCAAATTAAGATATTAGTGGTAGGAATGTGTGTGTGTGTGTGTGTGCATGTGTGTGCGTACGTGAGTTCGTGTGCGTGTATAACCTTAATATAACCGTTATTAATAACTAGCAGATTGACAAAAAGGCTATTTTTGGACCATATGTATATGGAATCAGACCTGAGAACAAGAACTAGGCAAATGAGCATACGTGTGTAATGATGCTAAACTTTATATATACCTAAATTTATGTGAAATTATTTATGATTTTTTGAGAAAATTCTGAAGACTTAATTTATTTTTAGAAAAAACTTCAGATTATATTTCTAATAATGGCGATTCTAAAATGACAGAATATTTTCACAAAACTAATACTTTATGAACAAAGAAAAATCATTTATTCAGCGCCGTTATTTTTTTTTTAAACAATTATTCTTTTAATAATTGTTCTTTTAAATTTATGAAATTTATACCCTGTTGTTCAGGGCCGTGTTAAAGAATGTAAACCTGTTAAACACGTTTGAATTATATATTTTAAAACGACCCTGACTAACATGATAACATAAAAAATACGTTGTTGAGATGATGCTTTTATAATATCTTTTTTATATTTTGATATATTTTGAATTATACCATTAAAAAAAAAAGTTGTATTTACCAGAAGCTCTTTTGCTGATAAAAGAGAGGTACTGGCTTATGGTACAACCTGTGTCAACGTCCATATCGATAGTGTCCAAATAACTTCGCATTAAAGATATTAGCCCAGGGAAACCATTTTCCTAAAAAAAGAAATTTAATTTGCAAATTTTCAAATATATATTTATATAAAAATTTCGCAGAATCATTTAATAGATTTAAAAAATAATTCACTTCAGTGGCTGATGAATAACAGCTAAAACATTAACATGGACATAAGCCTCACAAAATTGATAAAAACCAATAATCGCTTTCTAGCATCATTCAAAGATGTAATTTTCAGGGTCAATTTAATTCGTCTTGTCTGGAACGAGAAATTTGAAAAAAAAAAGACGACTTTCAAAGAATTTCTGATTTTATTTTCAATTCAATGTTTAGGCCCAGAATGACCATATTCTAGTATATTCAGGCTCAGAACCAAAAATGAGTTTTGTTTTAAAAATCTAAAATCAACACTTTTCTAAATTTATGACTTTATATCCTTGTTCCAAGTTTCAAAAAATTAAGGAATGGTGACTAAGAAAACGCATAAGGACTAATGGACATGGTGTAAATTTAGGAAATCACAACTTCAGCTACAACAGAAGCCAAACGAGACAAAAACCGTGATTTTTTTTTTTTTCTTTTTAAAGTATGGTATAATTTTATTGGTTACATTCTCAAAATACTCAGGTAAAAAAATTTAGTTTAGTTTTATACTTTCATGGCCGACATTTTCGGCCATTTGTAATTTTGCTGGGTCTAAAACTCCAATTAACGTTATCTTTATGTTGGCTTAACCTCTGAGGCGAAATTCTGCAGAAGAACTTAAATCTATTGGTTTTTTACCTTTCCATTGATTATGGTGTTGATAGACATAAGTTCAATCTGATCATTGGTTGAATGACCTGAAAAGAAATTTGTTTTTACATTACATTATTTACCAGGACTGAAACATTAACAGGAGAGCTCAAAGTGATAGACCATTTAAAGATATAGATTTAATGCTGAACGATAATTCTTCTCTAAACAAAAAGATACACAAAAACAGTTTTAAAATCTTCCAGTAAAATAAGTAAATGAAATTGGGATATAATAAATCAGTTTTATGGTTCATCTTTAAGTAGATAATACTATTTATATAGTTTGTAGGGGTCAGATACAGACCTTTAAAAAATTTATGAAGATTTCTTCAAAGAAACAAGAAAAACACTTTAACTTTGCAGGGACAATTTTTACAAATCACATATGGCTATTCCCTTGAAGCAAGAAACAGTGTGTGTTCCTCAATAAAGGTACTATGTAAGCACAGTATTAAAACTATTTTGTTGTCCGCAACGTAAATTAAACATTAGGTTATTTCTCTGCAGAACCTGGCAAACACCAGATCACACGACTAAGGGATGGTTCATTACTTTTGGGTGGCAAGTAAGAGAGATTAAAGATCAGACATACATAATTAAACATAAAATCACATATATTATATCACATATATATAATATTATCAATAAAAAATGTCTCTAAAATATCCCTGAACAGAAATTCCAAAATAATCAGCTAATAAATGATTACAACTAATTATCAGCTGAATATTATATTAACAATAATAGCATTAATATTAGATTACAGTATTACCGCTCAAAACAAGAATCAATGCAGAACGCTTCCTTGCAAAACCGACATGATTTTACATGTTATAAACATATCCTGTGCTGGCACTTGAATACTTTATCATCAATGTACATGATAAAGTTAACCATATCTCCAGTAGATAATTTACACACCATTTTGTTTTTTATTTATACAGTTTGACACGATCAGTAAAAACCAACATAGTATAAGTTCTACGAGGGTTATACAGTTATTTAATGAAGATGGACTTACTCACTAAACTAAAAATGACAAAAAATAGAACAAGAAGCTTCAATTCAAACTTATTGGTATTTCCGCTCCTTATCTTTGATAAGAGAGGAAATATCAATAAACTTGTATTATGCTCGAATAAATATTTAACATTATAGTTTTAATATAAATTTATTAGATATGGGGAGAAATTATTCACTTTTGCATAGATACATCAAACTTTCTTGGTTTCGGAATAGTTATATTGGACCTATTTGATTTTTTATTTCTTTAAAACAAGATTTAATAAGTTAGTAATATTTGAAGTAAAATATCAAAAATGGTGTTATTGTAAGCAAAGTTAAAATATTCAGTTGTTAGTTGCAAATTAAAACAGATCATTTTAAAACATGTTTAAAATCAAGTAGGGATTACTACTATCTATTTACTAGATTTAGAGCTTATTTTGACTCACAAAGCGGTGTAATAGATACAGAGCTGACATTTATAAAGGACCTTACATGATACAGAATTCCCTAACTATGACGTTCTCTGACATTAATTTGGCTTCTTCAGATTTTGTGCTAAAAATAACAGGTGTAATAGATAATTTAGCTCCTCTACGGCAATAAAAATAAAAACTAACAGTCAGCAATGGTTCGATAAAAATATTGCAGAGAAAATCGATATGAGAAATGCAAAATTTAAAAAATGTAAGCTTCATGTTGACAAAGATATTTAATTAGAATTAAAGAAAGATGTACCTGACTCAATCAAACGAAAAAAAACAATATATAGAAAACGAATTAACTGAAAATGTAGGTAAACCTAACAAACTTTGGAAAGAAATTAAGAAACTAGAGTGCCACCCAAATCATCCCAAGTGTAAAATATGTGTTTAAAACAAAATGACACTAGCATCTTTGATCCAAAATCAATAGCTCAAATATTAAAAGTCTACTCGCAAGTCTTGCAAGTAAATTAGAATCGACACTTCCTAAATCATCAGGTCTTTATGGTAAAGCATTAGCATTATCCTACTAAGATCCTTTCTTTACCGATATCACAACTATACAATCTCTCGACCTCAACAATTTCAACATTTCCTGCCAGTTATAAAACAGCAAAATTAAAACCTTTATTTAAAAAAGGATTTAAAACAGACTCCACAAGAAAAACTTATCCTATGCTTTATCATATCTTAATGATAAAATCCTAGAGTGCTTTGAAACAGGAATTTTAACAGGAATGATACTCATAGATTTACAAAAAGCATTTCACAAAATTGACCATAAAACAATTTATGCTAAAAAGGTATTTTTTAAATTTAACACAAATACTATAATTTGCTTTAAATCTTATTTAACTGATAGAAAATTTAAAATAAATATAAGAGGAGTTTTCTGATCTTGGTAAGTCATCCTGTGGCGTTTCATAAGGTTCTACTCTAGGACCTTTACTTTTTCTTTTATACATAAATGATATGACAGCAGCATTTATAAGTTATAAATTAACAGAGTATCATGTAGGATGTAATCTTTTATATAGATAGATAGTTGAGAAACACACTTAACATGGTACATTATTACATTACATAACATGAACATTTTTATGACTTAGAAATCCAGCAAGCTTTTGATGCTAATCAGAGTCTCAGTAAACCGTTGAACCTTCTTAAATCCATTTTATTCTATCGATAAGTATTTAAGCAAAAAATTTGCTTAATAATAAGCCAAGCCCCTAATATATTTATAATACTACCATTATTAATATTCCGTTTTCGGTCCAAGGTAAACTTACAATCAACATCTAGCTTTTAAAAGCAGGTTTTAAGAAAGGGCAACTTTGTGAGCAAAAATTGCAAAACTAACGTTTGATAGAGGGTGCTTGAAGTTAAACTGATACTTTGAAATCCTGATACATTACAGACAGTTTATAAACTCTAAACAACAAAACATCACAAAAGATTTTAAAACTAAAAGTTAAAAACTTACTGCATGGGAGAGTGTTTCTGAAATAAAAGGTTTCTTTCCCAACTGCATCTCTTTTCATAGCTGTTTTCATGTTTTTCTCAACCTATAAAAACAAAATTGTCAAGACAAGAATATCTTTCAGATATTGCATTAGAGAAAATGAGTATGAAGTATTTTTGGTTATTTTTTCCCATTCTGGCTTGGCAAAATTCTTTCATAATCAGGAATTTTTATTATTATTATTTTTTTTTTAATTCTCTTTTTTTTTTATATCTTCTTGAATAATTAAACCTTATTATTTCTCGAAATGACCATCTTTGTAGCAAGCAGGTATTGAAAGCTGGTGTAAACTTGGAAAAAATGTTCAATATTTTTAATGAACCTGAGTTCACTTTCTTGAAATTTGAAAACCACTGACAAATTCTAGACTGACCAGACTTTTTTTTAAAAATTGTCTTCCCAGAATGTTAAAAACGCTTTTTTCAAAGGTTATAAATTGATAAATTTTAAAATTATAGAGCAAAATTTGTTTTTTTTAGAAATTCAAGATCTTATACATACTTTAGCACCTGAATAATTTTCAAATAATAAAACTCACTTACCTTAGATATTGGAAGTAATAAGTTGAGTCGATATGATAGAATAACTCGAGTAAGCAAAACAATAAACACTACATAGGCTGCATTTTCAAAATCTGTCATTTGAACCTAAAGATAGAAATTATATTTTTTTGAAAAAAGAAAAAACTCATGTAGCCAAAAACAAGAATTGCCAGCGTTGAGGAATTATTAAAAAGTAAAATTTTAATTTAAGAAGTTCTTGTTAGACAATAGAATTTTTGTCCATGCGAGTAAAAGATTTTCTGTGGCATATTTAACTGTACAAGTTTGAAACTGACAGAATTTGCAAAACTTTGCTTTAAAAAATATTATTCAATGAGAATGTGCTCATATTATATATTATATTATACAGCATAATATTCAAACAACTTTCTACTCGCAGCAGACGTTACGCAACTTACTTTCCCATCCAAAAAACCCTCTCGAATTCGATCAAAGTACCAACATCATATACCGTATTCCATGCCAAAATTGTCCTTCTGTATACATCGGAGAATCTAAAAGAACCTTAAAAAGCAGAACTAACGAACACAAGCGCGCAGTCAAAAATTATGACACATCTAACGAAATCGCTATACACTCATGGGAAAAAGATCATTCATTTCAATGGGATAACAAATTGATCATCGA
>JAUZNK010079545.1:0-13324 GCA_035046665.1 Euphysa ruthae | reverse complement strand
AAATGTCAATATTTGGCGGAAAATTTTTAAGTCAAAATAATGGCTTTCGCCTAATATTATGATTGAAGCTGTTGTTTCCGATGACAACAAGAGAAATTTTTTTCATGCTATAGCTAGTTCGATAGAAAAATGGAAAAAATCCCCCGCATTTACTCTAACAGAACAAAAAACTTAAGCTCTTATTTTGACACTATGGAGGCAAATTCTGGGAAAACTTTCGAATGTAACTATCATTGCTTAAACTTTGGGAAATTGTTGCTATCTGTAATGTTTAGTGACATACTTTTGTACACTAAAGTAATAATTCTGTTTTGATATTTATTATATCCAGTATTGTGTCCAGTAAAATTTTTTTGATCGTTGAGTTGATACATATTACATCTCATTAATGAATTTTTTTTTCCTTTGATATTGTCTTCTTATTCATTTTTCAAATTACATTCATTGTGCTTCATCAAGCGCAGCATTAGTTTATTATTTCTTAAGAAAGTTGCTTAAATTTTCCTCAAATCTTATCATTTTTTGGGACGATATCACAATCTCTTCAATTTTCCTTAAAGAAATATTGCGATCTCCTCAACAACAGTTCTGATTTCTCCTCAATTTTGCTAATTATTTTATTAATAAGATTTTTTATAACATTTTTTTTTCAAAATAGTTCTGTTATCAGATTCTATTTATAGTATATAGTAGTACAGTAGTTTACATTATTATGCCGATCTAAGCTGATGTTCTGCTTGTTTCACCTGTACATATTTTCTAAACTCCTTCAGCCCTACCAAGAAGATATTTTCTGGCTTATTTACACTCTAAAAAAATTGATATTTTATTGTTTATTTTCTTACGTATAAACATTTATTTGGAACAATAACATGTGTTTTAAAACCTGCGTCTTAGTACAAGACTCCAAAATATGATGTATATGGTCATGTATTAAGTGGGCCATAATGTATTAAAACTAATAATATATCTATTGATTTAAATTTCCCAAAGATCATTGATTCAAAGCATATTTTAAAAATTTTCCTGGAGCTATTATGAATTTTTTTGTGTGTTCTTCTTAACACGTAGGGTACCAAGAACAAGATTTTTATTGAATTGAAAAAAAAGAAAAACATTCAAAACTAATTGAAAAAAATTTTTTGTTACAAATAATTTTTAACTTCGTAAACTAAAACTATTGTCCTATAATTACCTATTAATGTTTTATCCATACCAGGCCATACTTTCAGTAAAAACAATACAAGTTACAGCAATCAAAAATCAAAATCTCGTCAAGCCAGCTGGTACAAAAAAATTAATTTTTTGATAAAATTTTATTTCTTTTCAGCTTATTTAACGTATTTAACTTATTTTACACATGCAAAGAACTCATATTCTTTGCATGTGTAAAGTAATGTAAGGTATTTTGTAGTTCAATACAGTAAAACGCAACATATTTCCACTTTTTTATCGCCATTTAATACTGATTCCAAACTTTTTCTGTTTGTTCTCAAAAATAAATTATCGCTGTAACAAACTTATGACATCTTAAAATTTGTTTAAAAAGATATATATAAAATGTGTAAATATATAAATATATATAAAAGGATATCTTGTTTTTTTTTTTCATTTCTTACAGATTTGACTTTTTAAATTTCTTTAGTTAATTTGTTAAAAAATATTGAAAAGAGGTTTAATTGATTTTCGCTTAAAGCCTTCGTTTTAAATATGCAATATATTCTTGTTAAACAAAAGTGAGCTGAATATATTTTTTAATCAAAAATTATACTGTGTCTTAAGTATGACTTGGCTTGACTTGATTTAACTAGAAGTTAACGTAGTATCAAGTTTTAATACGGAAGGTTTCAACCTATCTTACATTTAATTCGAGTTTTGCAGTGTTTACTTACCCCCTTCCTTATTTTAAAACAGAATTGTATTATCTAATTTAATACAGTAACAAATATATATTTAAAAACTTCTGCCAGTGGAGTGTGACAAGTTTTTATTGGCGTTAAGGATGGGTAACTGATAACTTTCATCGCTGGTTCGTAAGGTTGGTTTAAATATGTCAACACAAACTTTTATTTGCTCTTTTGGTCGCGTCATGAGGTTAGGGTAGGTAGGTGGGGTGGAACATCAACGTAAAAAAGACTGATCGAAATAACAAAATCTTCATAAATACTCATGCATACATCCAGGCTATGGAGTCTAACATGAAAACATATTTTCAAATCAAAAAAAAAAAAAAAAAAAAAAAATGGATGGGTTTGGTGCTTCTTTTATTACAGAGAAATCTCAGCGCAGTTTTTTGTGAGCAACTTGTATATATTTTACTGTGGGGAAAGTGTATTAATATGGACGGATGATAGGAAACCAGAAAATGTAACAACAGTCTGTAAGCATGGTAACCATAGACCACCATCTTCCCTTTATTGTGAACATACGGAAACATATTAGGTCTTCCTGGATCTGTCAAAAACTGCGGTCTAGAAATGGCGACGAGACAATATTATTAAATCACGGTTATGTTATAGGAATGCATCTGTAATTTCAATCAGGAATCAACAACAATTAATAATGCCAAAACAACAACATTGCTAATTAATACAATATTTAATTTACTGCCTACTTAACCTAGTATACAGTTGTTAGGTGTATAATATCGATATGCCTAATACAAATAATTTTCAAAATAACAAACAATTATATAGATATACTGACCTATATTTTTGAAAAGCGGAGAGAAACGCTTACGCAGAGGTAAAATATATTTCTTACAATCATTTGGAATAAAAAAATAGCTTTAATCTCTAAAGAAATATATTTATAGAAACGTTAATACATTTATATCATTTATAATATCTTTATATCAATTTTATCAACAACAAGAACTGGAAATGAATAAAATTTTCGGAAACAGACTTTTTAGATTCTAAATTTCAAATGCATTTTCCATAGCGAATAAATTTCATTAAATTTCTTTTTCGACTTTTTTAGTTCCTACCTCAAAAATCATTGAGAGATTTAACAGTTCTTTTCGAAATATTATCAAATTACAAATTGCTAACTCAGCAAAAAATGAATATGCACAATAAATTTTTTTAGCAATTTTTGGAAATCGTGAAAATATGGTGAAATTTTACACGATAAAGCCTAAAATATTTAAATAATCAGAATGCCAGGATCTTTCTAGATTACCGGAAGTTTCACCGACTTCCATTTCCCCGACTGTCATTTCCCCGAAGACGTTACCCCGACACACAACTCTCCGACTACTGTTTCCCCGACTGACATTACACCGATCAGATATTTATTTACCTGACACACAATTCCCCGACCAGATATTTCCCCAACTGCTATTTCGCCGATTTTTTATCATTGTTTTATGTACAATTTACAATGCATTTATTTTTTAGTTCTCTGGTTGGGAACTAAGAAATAAATTAAAAACATTTTTTATATAACTTATATATTTTCGGTCTACAATCATGGTCCTATTATATGAGACTTACATCCAAATATAGTACGAATTCGCATTTGACGGATGTTGTAAAAGTGATTCGCAAAGGTGATAAAAAACCAAAATGAGTATAGATTTGTCACTTTCATCTTTCCATTTTCTACTTCTTGAGTTCAATAAATTGCATACTTTTTTCGTAAAATAATGTAAACAGCCATTAAAATTGAAGTTTACGTTCCAAAAATTTTACCCTAAATTTTAGCTTATTCATCGCGAAAATAGTTGTATATTTTTGTTCTGATAAGCAACTGCTAATCTTCGAATTTGGTCACTTACGTCCCATTAAACTGCTTTTTAGGGTGGAGCAGGCGCTCTTGCGATAGCTTGAGCCATGAAGTCTTGCATACTTTTGAAAATTTTTTTGCATAAACGAAACAAACAGATCTTTAACACCTGGATTAAACTTTACCGAATTTATTTGTCATTGAATTTTCGTATTCAATCATAACACTGTGTGGAATTACATGGCAGTTCTTCGTATGTTTCATGAAGAATACGTATATAGGATATGTTCATGAACCTATCCTCTATACGTTGACTTTATCGTGATCAGGTACGTGAGTGTGTTAGTTCACCCATTTGACGAACAAAACTATCATGTGGATGTAACAAAATTTTTGTATGATAGCCAACTTTTGTTAAAAACAAAAACAAAAAGCGTCTTTAACGAGCCTACCTCCTCGCAGATGTCGAAAAAAATATTTCATTTTAAAATAAAAAAAATAAATTTTCCACTTCGTAGTTGTAAATTCTCTCATGTTATATGCATTGGCAATCTAAAAAATGAATCATTAACGCTTAGAAATCTCATGCTGAGTATGATAAAATATACTCATGCTTATACTTATAACTTATAACTTATACTATATAACTCATATTTGCACAAAACTCAGTGCACTGATCAGTTCTAAAATATGCAAATGTTTAGGAATAAAAAAACCTATAAAATATTAATAAACAAATAATCTTGTGAATAACAATTGTGGAAATGTTGGTGGGGGAAATGTGTGCCGGGAAAATATCTGGTCGGGTTAATGGCAGTTGGGAAAATTGCAGTCGGGGAGTTGTGTTTTGGGGCAATGTTTTTGGGGAAATGGCAGTCGGGGAAATAGAAGTCGGGATAATGTCTGAATATCATTTTGGGTGTGTCTTGATAAATAAGTAAGCAATGTTGATAAATAAGATCTTAATTGTAAACTATAAATATAATTATAGTTATAAACAATAATTGTGACAATAAATATCTACTCTAGATCTACCACGAGCTGTAGGCGAAAGTTAATATGTCACTGATAATGTAAAAGCTAAAGCTAATTCTGCATATGCAAACATTGGAACTTATGGTGCAAGTGCGAAGAGAAGACTGCGTAACGGAGAACTATCCAAAGATGATGAAAAGCCGGTAACATAGATCCAGTTAAATGGAAAAATGTTTAAATGTGGCAAACTTCTTTATCTTGAGTACTTAATTATCTTCCATGAGCTGAACATTAAAAAGAATGTGTAAGTGATGGGTTGCTAAAGTCAAAGTAAAATTAAAAAAATTGTAAAAAATTGTAAAAACTGACAACTCGCAACTGTAAAAAATATTTGCTTGAAGGGTGAATTAGCTGATAACCCTCAATGATATTCGCAAAAAGAGTAAACTAAATTGACTTCAAAGCTACTTTGACGCTGCAACACGAACACGGTTTTGTTTCGGGTGATGGATCAATCTGAAGCTGCCATTTTTGCTACCAAAAAACCGGCATTGTGAAAGTTGCTTCAATATTTCTCCGATTGAGGTTTGAACCCATGACCTTTGATTTTGTTAAACGGGTGTTCCACCTGGTTGCCTAGATTACTACAATACTTATAGATCTAAGTCAAGATTGCTGACACGCGATATTTTTAATTCCAAGCGAGTATCTGTAAAAGATTAAATTAAAAACAAAAATTTTCTTCAAAATATCGGAGTAAGACTAAAAAATTTTTGATGCAGAATTTTGCTGTTTAGAATTAAAAGCGTTTGTTGCCGACGACAATCAATTTTAGGTGGTGAAAATATCTTTTTTGTGTCTTACATGTCAAAAATATATTATAAAAATAAACTATGTGCCACTTATGTAGTTAAAAATTTTACCTGCATTCTATAAAATTTGTAAATATTTCTCTATCCTACAGTTTTTCTTCTTCGCCACCAATTTTTTTCTAAGAAACTAAGCTATGGTCTTCTTGCTCTAGTTTCTTAAATAAGTGCTAGTTTTTCTCGCCAAAGTCTCCTAATTTTTGTGATCGAAAAGACTTGGGGATTAAACTATATAAAGATATGAAATACATAATAACCCAATTTTTTTTGTACTCAGTTTTATATTCAATAATTAGCTATCAAAAATGGTACAAAAAAAAAAAGAAAGAAAAATATATTAATTTTAAATTAATTTTTACTTATAGTGATTTTTTAACCGAACAACCAAAACAAACCGACATCTGCTTATCAGACTTAAAACTCAACATGGAAACGATTTTTTTTTTTTATTTCAGAAATTTTGAGATCCAGTTTATGACTTGATTTTTTCTAATCATGGATGTTAAAAATATTTCTTGTTTTCTCATATAATAAAAATTGGAGAATGATAGACATACAAGTGATGAATTACGTCACAGGTGAGTAAAATGCTGTTTAGTGTTTTTCTTTATATGATTGTTTTTTACAGTGCGGTTCTCGTTTTGTTTATTTTCTTTATTTATTACCATTTGTTACAAAAGCAATAGAAATGTCGTATTTTGTCATTTATATTATTTTGAAAATATTTTTTTTGTCAAGTTGATGAATTTGATGAAGAGTTTATTGTGATATATTAAGATAGGGATTAACCGTAACAATGATGAATGTCTAGTCAGAAAAAGCATTACAAATGTCCTGCTTCTATGAAACTATAAGAATGCCATAATACTACAAGAATTTTAGACGAACATTGGAGCTCATACTTAAGAAAAAAAAAAAGAAAAAAGTTCTAAGAACGCGGTAAAGAAAATTTTTAGCTGTAAATGGCTTCTATTCGTTATAAAGTGTTTCTTAAAAAAACATTGCTTAGCTAATAGTGTCTTGGCCCAACCAAAAATTTTTTTACTCAAATGAATTCAAGTAGGTATAAACCCAAATAGGAACAAACTGATAAATTAACATTCGATTCAAACAAGATTTCGAGTTTGCCATTTCTTGATAACAACCTTTAAATATTTGCTCTATTAAATTGAAGCCAAAAGGTTTTATTTTTCATCTTATTTAACCTCAAAAAAACATGTTTTAAAGACTCTGTTCATGTGAGAAGTGCAACAGGAGTATTGCAAGTAACAAGATCGTCATAAAAATATGATCACATTACATTATTAAAGGAATTTGAAGCCTTTTTTCGTAGAAAAACTCTTGCTCAAAAAAAAAAACATCTTCTTGGCTGGTCCAAGAAAAATGTATAAATTATTCGCAAGATATATTTTCCAACGTTAGAATTCTCACTTTCAATATGGTTAAAGGATTTCTTAGATAACCGAGAACATCCAAGTTAGATAATCGAGAACATCCAAGTAGTAAATTGTGAAAGTTACATTGTTTAATAGTACTATCTAACAAATATTTTGATTCCAAAACAAGTTCGTTATATTGCTGTTAATATTCTAAACAAAGCGACTGTAATGTTTTCCTTCGGCAAAGTATTATTCCATGGCTTGTCACGTGACTTATTTGTGAAATTATAAGCGAAAAACTACCACTGAAAGGGTTATGCGACCATATTCTTGAATCCAAAACTCAGTTATTGTGTTTTTTTTTTTGCTATTTGAAAGTGTAATGATGATAGAAATTGGTATATAAACAAAAAAATTAATTTGCGATTCCTTACTTTTAAAAACAAACTATTTTTTGGCGCTTTTTGTTGATAGATATTTTGATTCGAAAGCAAATTTGCTAAATTAACGTGGAAATATTAAGCATTGTGGCTCTAATACTTAGCACGTTATACAGCATTGGTCCGATTTGAACGGCATAACAATGCTACGAGTCACGTGACTTTTTTTTTATGAACTAAAAAGAGGTTAAAAGAGTGCAGAAAAACATGAATAAAGGAAAATAAACATTGGATGTTTTTTTCTTTTTCCGTTTTTTTCGTAATCCAATCATCTATGAAATAAATCATTCAACTTTTTATTTTTTTATATCCTTCAATTGAAAACCATTTCACTTTAAGGGCGATAAATAGAAGGGGTGTTATGTACTGAGACAATAAAACAAGGTCTATGGTATTAAACTTTCCTGGAAACAAACAGGACAACTGCTAAGTGGAATTTTTGCCTGCAGCGGCCTCGTTTTCTTTTGATTTATGCTTTGTTTCATGTGATCTTTTTAGCTTTGTTCCGAAAGGTCGTAAAATTGACTGATAGAGGAAAATTTCTATTTACCTTGAAGCAGTTGTCAAAATGGTAGATATAAAGAAAATAGATGAAAGTAGTAAAGAATTATGGAAAAGATAATTTTAAATAACCACACTAGTAATAATTTAAAGCTTATAAAAACCGAAAAAAAAATGTCTTAAAAAGGGGAGCACTTATAAGAAAAATTGTTTTTAAGAGTTCGCTCTCACGTGATTTGAAGGATACAGGTTAACGTTTTTTCTTTCGTAAGGATAAATAAGGTCAGTAATTACAAAAGAGAGTAAATCGGTTATTTAATTTTATCCACTTGGTGTAAACCTTTTCAGATGAAAAAAATTTTAAGGGATGAGCCAGGATCTTATCATTAGAGTGTTATCTCTTTGTTTATATAACAACTACAGTGATGTTTAACGTTGATAGAATATTTATAAGACAACACTAACAAATGTATAACGAATAAATTATTGTGATATTTTTAGATGTGACTCCTCGTTAAAATATTGAATACTGCCTCGAAAGAAATGCATAGGCGGTCCGTTGAGATTATTTTTGTTGCCAGTTTTAAATTAGCAAATATCATCTAATATTTAATCTTGCTAAAATAATAAGTTTTCCAATATGATCTTGAAGGTTAGGGATTTCGTTTACGAAAAAACCCAAAGCAACATATATGGAAAGACTTTAACTATATCTTATATTAATCTCCACGAAATTGTCTTTCTTTCCATAAAATCTGGCTATTTCAAATAGGAAATTTCTAGATGAGAAATATAATTTTTATAAAAATAAAAGTGGTTTGCGAATAAATGAAGTTTAACAGAGAAAATCGGTTCATTGCTTTTTTAAATTTATATTAAAAAAAAAAAAAAATGAAAATCAGAAAAGAATCGAGGATTGTACATTGTAATTGGTTAATCTGACAACGTTTTTGTTGCAGCCACATAACACAAGTACTAAGCTGTGATTGGTGTATTCGAGTATATTTAGATATTTTTAAAAAACATTAATTACGTCATACTATTACAGATAAAAGTATAGATAGAAAATGTATTTAAAGATAAAGAAAACAGATATTTTCAGAACGCTTTGATTAACTAAATATTAACAACAAAAAAAGAAAGAGACAATCTAAATTAAAAGAAAATGAATAGAAACTCAATCAAAAAAATATTTTAAAAATCAGTATCGGTGAAATTCATCTCAAACTGTCAGAATCTTTCATATTTTCCATTGAAAGTACCCTTGTAAAAAGGGCTTCCTGTCAAAACAATAATCAATTATCGAAGGCGTGCATAATATCAAATCAAATTGCAATATTACACTACGTGTGATAGGAGCATTCCTGCTTAACCGCTTGATAATTGCTCTGTTTTATATCAAAGATAGACTAATTTTGTCTGCAGTGAACTCAACTCTTCCCACAAGCAGTTAACATTCGACAAGGTAAACAATATTTCAAGCTCTCCAATTTTTTTTATGAAAGTAAAAATTTTAAACGTGAACGCATTGTTCGAAATTGTATTTTAATTAGCAACCTGATAAATTCGCTGGAAAAGTTATCGTTGACTCTAGCAAACTCTGAAGCCTGAAAAATTTGGGATCTTCTAAAGCAGAACTACCATGTTCGAAAACAAATCTTTAACGTTAACTCGAAACAGCATATCTTCAGATTGTGTCTCTGATGACGATTTAAATCAACATGAAGCCAATCTGGCTTCACCTGCATCAGATTTCAGCGAAGACAGCAATAAGAATAACGACATGTTAAACGGCAAACCGAACCACTCATACATAAGTCTTATAGCCAACGCAATATTAGCATCACCCGAGAAAAGATTGGTATTGAGTGACATTTATAAGCATGTTTTGGAGTGTTATGCTTATTTTAAGACAAAAGGATCCGGATGGAGAAATAGCATCCGACACAATTTGAGTTTGAACGATTGCTTCATAAAAGCCGGCCGAAGTCCAAATGGAAAAGGGCATTTCTGGGCCATTAACACTGCTAATTACGAAGATTTTTCAAGAGGTGACTTTCGGCGTAGAAGAGCTCAAAGACGCGCCAGACGAACCTCGATTATAAACGATTATCCAATATACCCAGGGTTTTACCATCCATACATTCACACAACCCAGCAATATAAGAAACAAGAACTTTATCATCAACTAATGAACCCCGATTATTTCTACAGGTATCATGATGTGGAATGCATGAAACGAAATCCTAGAAATGATGTTAATAACTATTTTAGTTATAGAACCAACAATAAAATCTCGACAATAAAGTATAATAATAGGTCAACGCCATTACCACACACAACCATACCAACAACCAAGCGCCCATTTGACATTGAGAACTTATTAAAAAAAGATACAAATACCATAAATGAGATAAAACAACCAATGAATGCAAATTATATAATAAACTACGATCATGTAATTGATCCACTAAACCGTTCAAAAGAACAGAAATTTCTAAATCGATAATATTTAGACAAAAATATATTATATAAATTTTTTAAACAAAGTGCTTTTAACTTTCGTAAAACGAACATATATGTATTAATCTATATTTTTTTTTTCGCAAAAGAATTATGTATAAAAATTTACTGTTGCTAAAATTGAGATTCAATCAATATTTCTTTTTGTTTTTTGATGCAATCAATTTTTTAATGTCATATCAACTTTTTAATGTCTTATCAATTTTTTATCACTGATATTTTATAAAAAATTTTTTGAAACTAATCTAAAACTGCTGATTATGACAAAAAATATAGGCCTGGATTTTTTGAGTTCTTGTTACCGAATAGAACTCTATGTACACCATGATAATAACGCTTGGAATCTTCCTCCTTACCCAAACTTAACATTTCGATAAATTCAGAAGAGGTTCTAGGTTGGCCTGTGAGTGAATTGCTAGCGCTATTCGTTTTTAATTTGTTTTAGCAACCTTTTTGAAAAATGTCTAGAAATCTTTCCAGCCTAAATTATTTATCTAGCTATCAAACTATGAAATTCCTGGTTAAAATCACACAAATATTTTTGTACACAATATATTTTCAGTGACAGCATAAACTCGTGTAAACAGTATCACGAAATTAATTCCTCTTATGAGGGTTGCCTTTCTTCTCAAGTGAATACCCATCTTCTCTCGTGAAAATAATCGTCTTCTCTCAAAGGAATTTTCATCTTCCCTCAAGTAAAATGCTCTTCTTTTCTCAAGAAATTATGTATCTCCTCTCATGATAAGATTTTTCGCTTTCTACACTATTCAAACTAATGTTTAATACAGCAATAACATTTTCATCAATGTGTACTTCGATGAGTACAGCAGAGTTCTTCAAGCAACAGTGTTAAAACAGCTGTTACTCTAATGTTTCTCTTGAATTCTTTAAACGGACTCCCACGCAGTTTATTACATTGAAACATTAGAGACTAATATTTTAAACTTACATAATCATAAGTTTATGCACAGCTAAATCTCTAAAAAAGTCACTTTCTTTACAATCAGTGGCATCGAGAAGACAAATGTTAGTGTCTTGTAAGTTATAGTAAAGGTTCTAGTTAAGCATGGTGTTTTCTTAAATTTAAAATATTTTAATCGACTTCTATGTTTTAAATAAACAAAGCTTTTTAGTAACGTTAGTGTTATAACGTTAAGTTATGTAATTCAAAAAGGAACACAAATTTAAGAAACAAACTTCAGGTCAGCCGTCAAAGACCGTTTCTTGAAATAAATACATTTCCTGTTGTTAGCATACAAACAATTAAAAAAATACTTCCGTTGTTTAGTGACATTATGACGAGAACAATTATCTGGTCAATCTCATTCAATCCACACACACTTACACTTACTCTGTGCGTGATGTTATCAAAAGTGAAAAGGAGAAAAATTAAATAACGATTTTTTTTGGCGTAAAGTAACAGACGCCATCTGACAGTCCCGCCCACTGATATTTCGTAAAGCTCTGTGACAAAAATGGCGCAAACCCATCCATGGTCTGACCATTACGTACTTATTGAATGTTCCTTAATGACGAATAAGAAACATATTTCTACTTATGGACGCAGCCTAAACTATACCAGTTCTGCTGCTTTATAAACAGGAGATCAAACATGTCCTCATACGGCAGATAGCTGGTACTAATTTCTAGAAGAAAAAGAAATGGTTAAAATATATATAAGAAAAACCAAGTAATGGCAATCTTTATTTGCCAAACAATTAAGTCAGTAAATTCTTAGGTTCTAATTAAAATTAGTCCGTCATGTAGAACGTCATGTTGGTTTGAAAGGTACCAAAGGTTTTAACGTCCATCGTTAAAGTTTATGCTGGGTGGTTTTGTATTACAAAGAAAAGATTTCTTGGAACGAATTCCATTCAAAATTAAAGATTAGAAAGTGCGTTATACTTGTCCATAGACAAGTATAACGTATGATGTACAATTATATGAGGGATTTAGTATGATACTTATTTGACATTTACACTTCGACGCTATTTGCGTGAATTTTGAAAGAAATTAAATTTGAATTAACTTTTTTTACGAATTTTGTGAAAATTTACGGAACTTTATCCCAAAGTAAAGAAATTCTATCAGACAACAGCAAAATTCAGATAAAAAAATTTTTTTTGGGCATTTTCTTCATTGTTTTGCTTAATTAATTAGTGGTTGGGTGGGGGGGGGGGGGGGATAAAAAAACTATTATTTTATTGATTGCAAAATATTACCTATAAAAAATGGTTCATTGCCATGAATACTTTGGAATATCTTTTCTGTCAGAATTTCATTTCTTGGTGCCTCAAACATTTCGCAATGCTTAAACTTGAGGAAAATTTTTTGACCCGTAAAACTTAATGGCAGAAAAGTATTTGAAATTAACAAAGTAAACTAAAATGCCTAAGTATCGAAAGCTAAGACAAATAAGATTAAGCGAAAAATGACTGTTCGATATCGGTCGTGTTTATCGAAAGGAGGTATTAATGACTGTTTGATATCGGTTGTGTTTATCGAGAGGAGGTATTAATGTACTAATTGATATAAATTTTTGATATTATGCTGGCAGCATTAACTTCCACGACTTTGTTTCCTGTAAAAAATTTATTAGACAGAGTAATTAACCGTCTTTCCGTTGTTTTTCCTCAACTTCCTATCACTGATTTTTAGAATCCATTACGAGGAGAATTTCAATTTTTTATTAGAGGTGTATGTTTTGATTAGAGGCGTGTAATAAAGTTTTATGTGCATTTTATTTGTGTCATTGGCGAAAAATACTGCAATAAGGACGAATTTCGTCAACGATGGGATAAGCTTCTGGACACGGAGTCTCATTTGAGAGGGGGTTTATTGATTCAAATTACAGAAGGAAAAATTAACTACTTAATCACCTCTTTGGGCAATTGCGGTTATTTAA
>JAUZNK010079534.1:0-13326 GCA_035046665.1 Euphysa ruthae | reverse complement strand
ATCATTCACAGAATCTGTGTTTCTGACTCCTATGCTTTTGCTGAATTGATCTGCTGTCTATCACATTGCCAAAGGCTTAAGGAAATTAGTTATTATGATGCAAGTGTGGCTTTATTTCTTTTTTCTGGTATGTTATCTGCTTTATGAGGAATGTCATACTAGAGATAAAAAGGCCCTGATATTGATTTATTGTTTGTTATATTACCTTTCAAATTATTGAGATTGTGAACTTTCTCAGATCTAACTGTATCCCAAATTTGTATAAGTGTGGCAATCTTTCAAGCGTGTCAATGAAATAATTGAACAGCAATAATCAATATTAAATTCTAAAATATTTTACTTAAAATCTTGAATAAAAGAGTAAAAAATTCAAGGGATAACTTAATCTGTTTCATAGGGTTTCTGTCATTTTAAAGCAATAAGGAAAAAACACCCCAGAGACCTAATAAAGCAAAAATCCCTAATATTTGTGATATTCAAATTAAACCAAAAAACTATGGCTACAAAAAAATTTACAGTTGAATATCTACTAGCTTAAATAGTATTGTTTGAAAAAACTGGTTGGCAAAGGAAACAGATTTACTGGAAGATGGTTTACTATGTATGCAGACTAAAGTTACTAAAAAAATTAAAAAAAAAAATTGAAAAGTTTTTTTTTTTTTTTTAAATCATTTCAAATGATTTTGACAAAACGGAGATTGTTGTACATTAATTTTAACTGTGTACATCAACTTATATTTTGGCTAGATTACCTGCAAATATATTTTCACTATCAATAGCTACATTATTGCTGTGCTTGTTACACGAGACAACTGGAAAACAACACCAGGTGACTTTTTGATTGCACAAAATTTGTTTCCCCTTAGAAGTTTGTTGATAGGAAGGACATCCGGGCAATAAAATAAACTTGATCCAACACCAATCACATACAGAGCCTGCGTCAGAGGACCTTACATAATATAAAATTCCCTAACTATGACATGTTCTCTGCTATTAATTTGGCCTATTCAGATTTTGTGCTAAAAATAACAAACATAATAAACAACTTAACTCCTCTAAGAATCAGAGAAAATCGATATCAGAAATGCAAAATTTAAAAAATGTAAGCTTCATGTTGACAAAGATATTTAGAATTAAAAAAAGATGTAAATGACTCTCAATCAAAAAAAAAAAAAAGAAAACAATATATAGAAAACAAATTAACCAAAAATGCAGATAAGCCTAACAAACTTTGGAAAGAAATTAAGAAACTAGGGTTGCCATCAAAATCATCCCAAGTGTCAAATATATATTCAAAACAAAATGACACTAACCTTTTTGAGCAAAATTCAATAACTGAAATATTTAAAGACTACTTTGCAAGTAAATTAGTATCAAAACTTCCTAAATCACCAGGTCTTTATGGTAAAGCATAAAAAATTCTAAAGCACAGGGAATTGACAATATAAATAGTATATTTTTAAAAGACGGAGCAAAGATCCTTTCTTTACCATTATCAAAACTATGCAATCTCTCGATCTGAACAGCAACAATGGCCAAATTAAAACCTTTAAAAATTTAAAAAAAGGATGTAAAACATATCCAAAGAATTATAGACCAATATTCTTTCCACCTTTAATTTCAGAAGTTATTGAAAAAGTAGTTGATGATCAGAAAAACACTTTCCTTACACAACAAAATATTTTATATAAATATCAATCACAATTCCACAAGAAACATTCCACATCCTCTCCTTTATCATATCTCAATGATAAAATCTTAAAGGGCTTTGAGTCAGGAAATTTAACAGGAATGATACTCAAAGATTTACACAAAAGTATTTGACACAATCAACTATAAAACACTTTGTGATAAAATGGTAAAATTTAACACAAATGCTATAAATTGGTTTAAATCTTATTTAACTGATAGAACATTCAAATTAAATATAAGTGAGTAAGTTGTCTTAGTAAATTGCCCTGTGGTTTATTGGAAGTACGATTATTTGGGAGTCAAGGTACTTGACATTTTAACAATGTTAATCAATTTATTGAAAAATATTGTATACAATAATTATATTACTCGAGGGTATATCGGCCTTAAATAAGAAGTCTAGAAAAGAACCAGCTTCATAATGATTGGATTAATAAAATTTTAAAAATTAATTCTTTTGTTCTGAAGTTCTAATTTCAAATTTTTCTGCTTCAAATTTTTTGAACTTATGTATTTCAAGAGTACACTGTTTTGTTTTTCATAATTTTATTCTTCGATGAGAGTGTTTTATTTGTTAACTTCAGCATTTTTCAAATATTTAGACACTTAAGCATTCTTCTTTTTTTTAAAATAATTTTTTCTAAATTAGTTACGTTTTTATTTTACACACTACACATATATTTTTATAACAAGCCGTAAAAATTTCCAATAGTAGTTTCTTAATTTTTGCGATGTTGCTAAAAGTTTAATAGTTTTATAGTATTGGCAAAAAAAATTATCATAAGTTTCTCATCAGTTTTTTATACTTTTATTACTCAGGTTTCATTAAATTCAGTATTTTTGCTAAGTCTTTTATACTGTGCTCGTGAAATTTTGAAAATATAAATAAAAGTACATCTAAATTATTAGTAAAATTAATATTGTCACATAAATAACGCAGTTTTATATAGATATAAGTTCAAAAGATGTTAACATACATATATGTTTCTCCCAGATACCTCATTAAGTCACTATTTGTGGTTATCAAAAAAACTAATCGTTGATATTTCCAGGACTGAAAGGTTTAACTAGGAATTTAGACAAAAAAAAAATAGCAAATTAAAAAAACTATAGTATCTTTATGAAAAAAAGAAACATTTTTTTGATTATATTAGAAATTTTTTGTTTATGTTTTGTTTATAACAGAGTTATTTTTGCTGTTTAGAATTATGTATAATTATTTTGATTGACTTGTAAATTAGTCCATGCAATTTTATCTGCACAACATTAAAATGGATGAATATCATAATATCGCTCATGTAAAACGTGTTGAACTTGCAATTTTTCTTTAATTTTATACTTTGAGATTGCAATAAAAGTAAAAAAAGCACTTAGCAAACCCTTAATTCACCCCCTGAACATCGAATCATTTAGATGCACAGATGTTGTGTTAAAAATATTAAAAAAAAAAAAAAAAAAAAAAAAAAAAACTAGTGCTCGATTCTAGCGACAAAGCTTTAAAAACAAAACTTCAAACTGTGCAAAAAAATGTATTAGGTACGGTCTTCCATTGGAAAACAAAGAGCATTTAACAATTGATCACTTTAAAGGAATAAATTAATGTAAACACCTTACCCATCGAGAGACCACAATGAAAATAAGGCTTTGGCTTTTCTTGCGCTTATCCATGCTATCAATACAGGCCCCGTTGTTTACAATATTGTATTATATTTAAATTTTTAAAATTAATTTTTTTGCATTTTTATTGGCTATAAATACTAAGTGAGTAATAACTTACTTACTTGCTTTCTTACTTTACTTGCTTGCTTACTTTACTTACTTGCTTACTTTACTTACTTGCTTACTTATTTACTTAGTTATTTACTTACTTAATTAAAAAATCCATTATAAAAAGTGGCTATTACATGGTAAGAGGCTAAAGATCTGGGAAAAATATCATTGTATATTACCACAAAGAGCGTGCCACTCCTATGAGGAAAATGATAAAAAAATATACTATATTTAATCAAATTAATCCAAATTTTAATATAGTTTTATATCTTGATGGCTTAAAAAATAAAGGCCCAAAATAAATTATTATAAGTTTATTATAAAATATAATTACAAAGATAGAATTTTACATGCTTGAAAATGCTGGGTGAAGTATCAGCAACATACATTGAAACCTAGTATGTATTTATAGCAAGTTATTTGATGGTTTATGAATTTAAAATGATTAAGTGTTTTCAAAACGTAATTCAAAAGATAATTCCTAATTTTTTTAACAGAAATTAAATAAAAACAATTAAAATAACTAAACATATATATCTAAATAAACTAATAAACAAAATTTTTTCGGACACTAAAAGTCTATTTTACAGATCAGATCAGATATGCCCAAATATGGTAAAAATTTGAAAATCATCGTAAGGGCATAAAAATTTATCATAAAGCCTATTTTAAGGTCCATGAATCTGATAAAAAAAATTTTGAAGATCAGCTATGTTCAAACATTCCCAGAAGTTCAAAAAAAAAAAAGTTACCAAACTAAATTTCCGAATGCAGCTTATTCCTAAACAGGTATCAAAACGGTCAGCAGGATCATCACCAACTATAACTGAAAAGATTACACACCGTAACATTCAGTCTCCGCCTACTGATATTAAAACTATTCGTTTCTTTTGTAATAAAAATGATGGATTACTTCATAAAGTAACAACCTATCAATTGCACAGAAGAGTAAGAAAGTGCTCTTTACTATTACAAAATAAGTTATTTCAAGCAAAACTAAGCTTGGGTATATGATAGCTTTAGGTGCACTCTATCATTCTATTATAAAGACTGCTACAAAAAAGTGACTTCCCCCATTGAAGAACATGAGTATCATGATTCTGATAGGGAATCCCATGGGGTAGTTTTAGCTGAGATAGTAACATCTTTTGAGGAAAGTGAATTGAACTCTGAAGATGGTTTAACAATTTTTAAACTTGCAGAACTAACAACCAAATAAACAAAATGTCTGCAAGACCTTGGAGTGAAAATAAATGGGCACATACAAAGCACATTATTGAAAACCCGCATATATTGCAGTTTGAAGATTTAAGATCATATAATGATGGCAGAGATGTTTATCTAGCTTTTGATTTAGACATTGGGGCTGCTTTAAGAATTGTGATGATGATGAAGCAGTAATTTTATCAAAAGCAGCAAACATTATCAGACAGAGTATATTTAGTGGTCAGTGTCAGCAGGTTCCTTCATCATTAAAAACACTTGTTGGAATGATACTAATGGGTTCTAATATAAGTAGTGTTACAAATAACAAATTCTTTATCCAAGAACAGCTATCATTAACACAATTTATATTTAACAGCAATATTTTGCAACAGAAAACGAGTACGTCGTCATTTCATTGAAGGTACCGTGAGCTACCACTGAGTATATATTTGGGATGTTTCATTAATGCTAGAACATGAAAACGATATGTGATTGATAAATTATAAGAACCTGGTTTGCCAGTTTCCTACAGGTGTGGTAGAAATTTCTACAGACTTAGTAAATAGTGTTTGAGCACAATATGAAAACGATAATGTAGTTTGTCTTCAAAATCTAAAGAAACATTTATTCCCCACAGCTGCAGTCAATAATATTTACCACAACTCTAATGCTGCGACATATTTTCTCATTCCATGGTACTGAAATATCTTTATTTTAAAATGTACTTAATAAGAACGAATCTACATTAAAATCCCTGCCACAATAAAAGACTAATATTGCGCCTGCTTATCTGCCAAGAGAAATTGTAATACCTAGAGAAGTAGAATCCAGAGCAGACATAATGATTCAACAAAAGTAAGTTTTATCTGACAATTTTAACTTTTTCTCTTTCATATTTTTAATGAGTGATATTATAATGGCTACAGTTTCCATTAAGCTTCAGCAGATGAGGATTTTTTTTTTTTTTTAAATTCTAATATTGTATTCAATCGATTTATTCCTGTCCTGATTTTTTTTTTTATAGCTTGTGTTCTTCTGAAACGTGTGGTGATATTATAAGAACAATTCCAGATCAATTACTAGACGTTGAAAATCAAGTAATGTAAGAAAATATTTTTTCAATATCATTTAACCCAAAGTTCAGAGAAAAGATTTAAACAAATAGTTAAAATAATGTACATCTTCACACTGTTGCACTTTCTGAAATTTTATTTTTATAAGATTTTATGGGTGATTTACTGGTTTTATAGCTGGTGAATAACATATGCATATTTCATTATTTTTCATGTGGCTTGAAAATGAGAACATGTTTCCCCCTTTATTAACTTATAAGTATGGTTGAATTTGATGTGGTGATAAATTTATATTAGTCGAGTTTATTGAAACCACCTTATCGCTCCTTAACCAACCGCCATATGTATCCTCAAAATTTTCTGATTACGCAAACAATGAATATTAAACTGCAAAATTTATCTAGAGATGATGTTTTTGGGATAAGTGTATTCCAAAGAGCTTAAAGACCCCTATACAAGAAAAAAGAGGGGAAGGAATTAGAAGACGAGTTGAACCAGAATCCTAAGTACCGGGTAATTGGGAAGCCTTTCTTCGAATAGACAAAAGCAAGACTGAGTAGTTAAATTACCTTGCTTAAGAAATAACTACCATCGATTCTGCATAAAAACAGTTGACTACAACGTATGGTGAAAACATACTAATGAAGATAGAACAAAACTCTGAATTTTTAGCACCATGTAACCATAAAGAAGCCATTATTCATTCATGCAGCTGATGTTTCAAATCAAAACAAAAAAAGATTAATTATTTGTACTGTAGACACAGATGTAGCTGTAATTGCTTTAGCAATGTTCAAAAAGCTAAAACTTAACGGACTACTGATATCCCTACTGATATATTGATATCATTTGGCATTGGTATGCATCTTTGATATTTTCCCATTCATACAATGTATATAAATATGGGTCCAAAGATACCAAATAAACATTGAAATCGAAAGGTGTTCTCATTTTTCAGCCAATGACTGGATGTGACAAGCTGGCATACATGACAAAGGTTAACAATACAACTAGCATATTAGAGCATCTCTCCAGTGCACCTTTGAAATCTGTGGTTAAAGAACTGCTACATGACATTGAAAGGTTTATCATATTAATTTTTGATCAGACCATGACATGTATAAAAGTAAAAAATTGTCATCAGAATTTATTTACGAAAAAGGGAAGGGCGATTGACAACATACCACCAACATACATGAGCAGCACTTTCTCAACATATCTTTAGATCTGTATACCAAACAGGGCATGTATGGGATCAAACTACTCATCCACAACAAGTTATACCCTTAGCAGTTGAGGATAGAAACAGCTAGAGAATCATGGTTTTCAACCACCAGTCTGAAGTACATTGCCATTGAGTTGATAAAGTATAGCTGTAGCTAAAAAATTGGATTTCGAGTCCAATGTAAATGCAAACAAGCAACATTGAAATGTAACGGCTTTACAATTATGAAGGAAGCTGTAACAATTAGTTTAATTTTTATTATTTATTTTGTTTATATATCATTACATATGATATCAATTCAATGAAAGCTAAATAACATTTGGAATTAAGATGTGTAATATGAGCATAAAAAAATATGCCTTTATTTTCTTAAAATATGAGGTCTTTTGAAAATATAGATGAATTACATAATCAGTTAAACAACAAATCTGGTCAGTAAAATATACCTATGTTTTTTTAAATTCTAAAACCTGCTGTGTAACTTTAAATGTATATATTTAGAAATTTAGAATTTTAGTCAATATAATTTTTTTTTTGGGAGTAGCAAGTTTTCTTTCTAAAAATGGAATTGCCCAAGCTCGCCAAAATATTTTTGTTATTAAAGTAATATTTGAATATTAATTTGGTTAAATAATAATGTGGTTTGCAAAATACCAAATCTGGTCTGCAAAAGAGACTTCTGGTGTAAAAAAAAGTGGGTTTGAGATTAATTCAATTTTTACATATCAGGTGCACTTCCAAATCAAATCTCACCATTCTGCATGACTAATAAGATATATTTAGTGGAAAAGACGCTACACAGATAAATAGCAATAGTGAACTGCAATGATACAGAGCAAGAAATTAAATTTGTTTGCTGTAAAAATTTAAACTTCCATGTCCAAAATGAATTATAAACTTTTTCCTGATGTCACTTTGCTTGATGAAAATTTTGAAAATAACCAGATTGGAGAATCAACTTTTTAGAAACTGACAAAAATTTGATGAAGAATGGCATATTGCTAAGTGAGAGATTTCCATCATACCTATAAAGTGAGAGATTTCCATCATACTTATATATGGCACAGAAAAAATCTGGGTAACTAATCCATTATATCTTTCTGTAAATTGAGTTTTTCACATTTATCTGATATTTAAATGTTAAAAAAGGGTGCATATAAATATCTTTTAATAAAACAAATACATAAGCTTGAAATTTATTTTTCAATAATTTTAAGATGACTTTAAAATTTTAAAAATATCAAAAAATGGACACATATAAATCATTAAAATTAGTAAATATAAAATTACTTTTTTTTTTTGAAATTTGAGTTTACTTGCTAGAAACAATTTTCGTAGATAAAATATTTCATTATCACTCATTTCTTATGACATATTTTACACTAGAGATCTAACAATTTGAAGATAGCATGCAGAGGATTATTAAGGAGATAATCTTACATATGACCACCCATTTTCACCAGGCTTCTGAAATTTCATTTCTTGAGGAGATTTAAAAAATTTTATTCGGTCATGCAACCTTCCTGAACCACCACACCAAAATTCAAAATCTTTTGGTGTCACCAAATATCCACCCCTAAAAATACAAATCAAGTATTTAAGAGTTTATTTAGCAAGTATTCAATATTTTTTTTCTTCAATATTTAAACTTTATGTACCATCTAAATTTTTGCTAGAGTACCTAAACTATTAGAAACAAGCAGATATTCAAATATGTAAAACTTTTATTGGACAAAATTTAAAATTCGAAAAAAAAAAAAAAAAAAATTCAGATCCTAATTTCCAAACTGTACAAAAACTGATAAAAATACATGTTGACAAAAAAACATGTTGGTAGAGAACAAGAATTTGTGATTGCAAATTATGTAATTTTTCAAAAAAAAATGGGTCCCTTACCAGGTAAGAATATTTCTTGTAAAATGACCATGCAACCAATACCTTACTTAACATGCAATATTCAGATGCAAAGTTAGAAAAACGATAAATTTTGCTAAAATTTCTTGTTTCAAATGTCAGCCTGCTTAAAACCCTTAACAGGGTTTCTTGTTGCAAACGCACTGTCAACATGCTATTGACCCTTCAGGGTTTCTTGTTGTAAATGTACTGTCAACCTGCTATCGACCCTTAACAGGGTTTCATAATTGTTATTGCAAAGACTAAATTATGTCTTGACTCAAACTTGGAATACAAAAAAAAAAAAATGCTACTATGAGTCCATTATTAGAAATTAGAATTCTATTTGCTAAATGGTGCGTTTTTATGTAAATATAAACATAAACTTGTCCAAAACTAAATTAAGCCACAAAACGTTATTAAAACAGTGATGAAATTATAAGTTCACCAGATTATGTGATGAAAGATTATGGACTCAAAGCGGTGATAACTAAACACTTAACCACACTAGTTATGTTGGTAAATCGCTACCAGATCTGGAGTTTAACCCTGGTGATTGGGAGTGGTTATGATAACCTGTGGCCCAGCTAAAAATATAGCAAATGGCAACTTGGTGGTCAAGATACATTTTTTTATGGTTAAGATATGAAGTTAACTTTCCTAACTAACAAATAATTTTTTTTGCCATTAACTATGAACTTTTTCATTCTGTCCATTAGCAGTTTTGTAAAAAACTAACTATGTTTTTAATCATTATTTTAGATTTTAAATAGAAAATAAGCATTTAATTAAAACTTTTTAAAACTTACCAATATTCTGGCTTCGGTATAACCTTACCAGTATATTTTTCAGTCAATAGAGTTTTTCGCTCTTCAAGAACCTAAGTTTTAAAACGTATTTAAAAATAAGGAATCTATTTCTATCAATTATAAAATGTATAAATAAATAATATTATGATATAAACGACACAAATGCAAAATTTATTTCTCATTCACCTTTTCTGACTCTAATCATTGAGAAATTCAGAGAATTTGAAATATTTTTTTTGACTAACAGCTAAATATATCTTTAATAAAATCACGTTTTTTTTCGGCTAAGAAATTTTTATAGCTTAAAGCAACATTAACTATGTCATAAATTATTAAAGATATTGATTATTTATTGCACTGTTGTGGTAAATTAGCATACTTAAACCAGTTTGACAGACAATAAACAACAGGGTCCAAAGAAAATAAAAATATACATCAAAACACATTTAAAAAGATATAGTGTTTGAAAAACTTGTATTGGAAATTTTTATATTTTATAGCCAAAAATACCCAAAAGTTCTAATAAGGCTATCAAACCAGGCATTTTTACTCTTCTGAGAATTGAAATCTAAAAAAATTATAAAAATACAAAAAACTAGCTCATTAATTACAGAGAATACACAAACACATTAAAAGTGCTTAATCAATATTCAAGATCTTTCAAGAAGGGTAGATTCGGTCTCAGGCATTCCCAGGATATGAGGGCTTTAGCCCACGCCAACGCCCATACTCTCATAAATCAATCTACAAGAGATTTTTATAGCCCTCCAAAAACATCTTCAGGTCTCTTAAACTTGGTCAAATCATTCCATTTTCCATGGTACTTAGTGTTATAGCCAAACAGATTGTTTTAGGTGGGCTATTCGCAGCCCATCTGGTGGTTTATTCCTGGAAAGGCCTGGTTTTCCAGTTACAATCAGTTACCTAGTTTGCTTTTCATGAAAGATTAATTTATTTTCTCCCTGTTTTTTTATTTAAAGATGCCTTAAAAGGATATTTATTTCAATTAAAAATTCAAAAATTAATTACGTTTTCTGACTCAATAGGCCCTGATTGGCTAGAACTGACAAGTGCACCAATTTGACTGGTAAAGGGTCTTTCATTGAAGTATTTTGTTGACTTATCATCACAAAGTCTTTTAACAGACCCTGTTATTCGCACCTAAAAAAAAGTTAAAGAAATTATGTGTGATAAAAACATATTTGTTGAAAAGTCTCTTTAAACTCATATCTGTTTAACATAACCAAAACAAAAGAAGTTGGTTTTTAAAACTGACATTGATATATACATGCATACACAATTTATATATTTACAAATAAACAAAAAAATAAATACTAAATAAAATACCCTGACAAAAATTAAAATTCTATTGTATGAAAAGTCTAAAATGATTGGCTACTTAAATAAATTATAATTAAATCTTCAATTAAAAATTACATAGTAGTATATTGTTGTTGCTAAGCAAGAAAACAACAAAAAAATTAATACCTTAACAAAAAACACGTCAAAAAACAAACAACTTTAAGCTATGACAGTAAATTTATGAATAGATTCCTACTTCCTTTTGAAAGAAAACTTTATAGACGATCATCGAAAAAAAAAAAAAAAAAAAATATATATATATTATAATATATATAATAAATTTTCAGCTATGACTAAATAAACAAATAGATTCCTATTTCTCCCTGAGGGAAACCCTCATACCCAATCGTTGTCAACAAAAAATATTAAAATATTACAATCTAATATATATATATATATTATAATATATTACAATATAAAATACATGTGATTTTCAACAATGACAGTAAATTTATGAGTATATTCCTATTTCCCCCACGTCCCTGAGGGTAACCATCATAGACGATGCTGGTAAAAAAATAATAATAAAAAACATTAAATTTGTCCATTCACGTACTATTGATATTCAACCTAGTAAGCATATATACTAAGGGTGTCAAACTAAAGTGAATACCAGGAAAGATCTCTGGTTAAACAGCACAACATGGTGTAACCAATGTCCATCAATACAACTAAGCATTATAATAGTGACTCAACTTCGATAGGTCCTATTACTTACTTTAATACAAATCTAGTGGACAAGTATTACATGTTTAAGGTAAAGAACAAAACTTTACCCATAATCAAATATCACATCAGGCTATTTAAATCCATGGCAGACAAAAAAATAGCGTATATTACCAGAACAACTCTTATCTATGCAAAGTAGTGAAATCCCTTGCCTGCTTTATAAAATTAAATTCCCAATCCTCCATGCCACTATAATTTGTTTAATTGAAATTATCGTAGAACGACATTTTTGGAACAATTTTCTTAAGACTGCTTCCTGTAACAGGCTAGATAGTTGTTAAATCTAAGCCATGATTTAGTACATGCACTACCCACAAATTGTTTTTTACAGGTTTTGCATTGAATTAAAGTTACTATGTTGAAAGTATTCCAAATTTATTGGAATGGTAAAGAATATGCTTGAAGAAGTTTGCAGATACTTGATGAGTTTCCAGGCCTTGCTGTGAAAATTATACCTGGTTTATGAGACTCTGTACGCCTTATTTTAAAGTGGGGTACAACAAATGCCGTACGCCAGTAATGTAGATCATGTGTACGGTCGTACGACCTGCGTACGCCTAAAATTTTGTTTTTGTTATTTTTTATATGTTTCAGGTGGCAAAATGAATAAATTAATTGTTATTTAATGTAATGATTGTTTCATTTTATCGATTGTTGTTAATCTACGTTTACGATAAAACTCCTACTATAAGCTCCTTCCCCGCGCCAAAAGTCTATCAAATTACATAGTACATTATGTAATGTATATAATACTGTATAAATTATATAAGCTGGTACAAGGAGAACTTCCACCTGGAAAATTTCCCCGTGAAGCCTAAACTTGTTTCACATACAGACCTTATCCCAAACCAAAAAAACATTTACGCAGGGGGCAATTCTATATTATTACATGTTCATGTAATAAATATTGTATCAGGTTACGCTTAAAAGAATTAACAAACATTTCGAATAATAATGGAAAGAGGCAATGCAAAACTCATATTTTCCATTTTTACGTTTCAGGTGGTTCAAAAAATATATCAAAATATGCAACACTGTCGTAAAATTACCTGGTTTTTCATTACACTCGTTGTGCTGTCAATCAAAGCTCCTTTCAAATTCCCTTTCAACAATTTATCTCTAAATTTTTCACAAAGTTTACACCATGTTTTACACACAACTGTTTTTTTCCCAGCTTCTCTTGTTTCATAACCAATAACAAATTCTTGCTTTCAAAATAAAATACTTCTAAGTCTCTAGTTTTGCCTTTTTTTTCCATATTTGTTTATTACAATAATAATTTCTTTTTTCATCTATTTCTTCTATTCTAATATTTTTATATATTCTTCGTAAAATTTTATTGTATGCACTAAGTCAGTTTTTACACTCTCCTCTGTATAAATATCTTATTATTTATTGATGTTTGAATAAATACACAAACAAGCAAGATCATGTATTTTAAATTTATCAAAACATCACATATTCCCAGATAAACCATCTATAACTATTTCACAATATCCATCATATTGTGCATTCGAGAACGCTTGGCTTGAGAAAAGGAGATTGTATATATATATATATAAATACA
>JAUZNK010079523.1:0-13328 GCA_035046665.1 Euphysa ruthae | reverse complement strand
ATATTATTATTATTATTTTTTTTTTTTATTAGAAAAGTAATAGTAAATGAGGAAATGTTATCTTGAAAAATAACGCTAATTGATATGCCTCAGTTATTAATTGTTCCAAGATTCAAAAAGGGGTTATTTTAGCCCATGTGAGGGAATTTTAAACAGAAACTCCTCGAAGTCTGTCAGATTTTATGTTAACATGAAATTATTGCTATATCTGTATCAGAGTAATAGTTTAACATGTATTTTCTCATTTTAAATATGCCTAAGCAGGTGTTTACATAATGCTACAGTTAGCTGTTCAGAAAATTGTTCTCCTCAGATTTTGTTTTTCTATTCCAGCAATCCTATTAAAAATAAATGGTCTACTTCGACTTCCACCATTAGCAATTGCTGCATTAATCTAAAAAAAGAAAATACTTTAAAATTAAATTAAAATATTAAGTTGTGTTAAGATGAAGAATGAAGAAGTTAAACGAAATGTTTTGCACAAACAAAGAGATGTAGGGCATTAATTGTCTAAACACAATGTTGGTGTTTATAAAGGCTTAGTTAGAAACTTTTTTTAACAAGAAAATTATGATCATCAAAATAGTTCGTTTTGCTTATATTAGATGCAAAATTTTGAATTTTCAGAATCTGTCCAATAAAAGAAGCAAATTATTTGACTACTAGATTTGAACCATATCTTTATTTTAGCCATCAGCTAAAGTTGATGAAGTGATATGTGCATCATGTGACTTCAATAAACCTGGTGCAAAATGCCAACGAACTATGACATGGATGTGGAGAGGAGATTACAGTAAGAATTACTTGTTATTATTGTTAAAAACTTTGGCAGGGCTATTAATCTGTGTGATAAACTATTTTTGAATAAGATTTGAATTGAAATAATAGTACAGTATAGTATAAAACTCAATTTTATAATGATGTTTTTTGTTCATAACCCAGGTCCATCGAACTATGGAGAATATCAAAATATCAAGCAGCAACTTGAAGTTGAGAAACATCCAGGGAGGTTCCCTACTGACCCACCTAGATCATTTCATCAATTATTTGCTTCTGAACAAGCTGCACTTGAGAAGAAAAGATTGGCTGGTATGTGTATGCTACAATATTTCTGGTTCTGACAGGGTTTGAGCACTCAAACTCGTTGTAAAAATTTTCCCATTTTTGCTGAAAATAACTTATGTTATGTTTTTGATTCTAATAATTTTCTTTAGGGTGTCAAAATATGCAAAAGGTCAATTTAGCAATTTAATTAAAAACCAAAGATTATTGAAAACTTCAATTAACTAAATGGTCTGATTTTTGAGCAACAAAATATCTAAATATTTTTAAACCTTTATTGGGTAAAAATATTCCAGGTGGGTTTAGAAGTTTAGGGAGCTTTAAGCAAACCCTTAATAATTCACATGGATTTTTCTTTATGTTAGCATAGAAAATCTTAGTTGGCATTTAAGACAAATTGATCTTTAAAAGCAATATATTTCATGGGGTGTTCCCAATTCACACGCTTTATTGATAATATATGAGAGGTATAAAAAAATGTATCTGTGTGCAAAAATCATACTTTTGTTTTATCCAAAAACTGTGTCCTCCAAAAAATATGGTGAAATTCAAAAGGGTTTGATTAAAAAATATTTTTGAATTTTTTGGTTTTTACTGTAAGTGGCTTTTAACTTTTTAAAAAAACCATAAATTCTTTTATTTTCTGGGGAAAAATTAAATATTTCTTTAGGTATGTCATTCTAAAATCATGCATTCTAAAATTTGATGACTTGGTACTTTTTATCATAATTTCTTATACATGTAAAAGTTATGTATTTAAGTTTTTGGCTGAAATACCTTTCATCAAAGTGCCAGTGACTGCAACAGTCAGTCAGATTCTGTCATGTCAGACATTAAAAAAATACACAGATTTCAAGTTTTTTATGCTCCTTTAATAGATTATTCACATAAAGCATACAAGAAGACAAAGGTCACTACAACAGAGGAGAGACAAACAACTATATGTCAACTTGAGAATGCGTTTTATATCGATACAGTGCGTGCATTTCGCGATCGTCGATATGAGTTCAAAGGATTACTAAAAGTAAGTGATCGAATTTTTGTCCAACTCTTTAGAGTTCGTGTCATGATTGAAGCTTGGATAATACTCATTAACATTCATTTTAATATGAAAATTTGGATGACAATTAATGAATGGAAAATTTTCCCATTCCCACATTCCTGGGTTTTGTTTTTTGTTTATCTTTTCTTAAGTCCCAGAGAAAGCTAGTAAGGATCTCATAAATCTACATATATCCTTGAGTGCATGACTGTACTTTTCAAAAAACTGTTTGATGTGTTCTTTAGAAATCTTGTAGAATATTTTTATATAAAAGCGCCAGACATTTTTTCTTTTGTTTTTTTAACTTGAATATTTTAAAAGAATTTCAGTTTCAGTTCTGGTTTCAAATATGCCCAAATATGGGGATAAGTTGGGAAGAACTTAAAAGTAGCTGATCTCGCATATCTCGCATATGGCCACATGCCATATTTCTTGTGTTTGGGCCGCAGGCCTCTAAATAACATAATCAAAAAAAAAAAAAAAATTATATCACATTTTATTTAGAATTCTATGTAATTTTTGTATCGTGTTAGAGATTAGGTTTGGTAATTTTGATGTCATTGATTTTTTAACAATTTTATTTTTAGTTAATGATGAACATGTGCCAAAAATTATTATTCTATCGCAACAACTTAACAACTCAAAAAGTCTTTCAATTTCTTGCAATTAAGTCAGGGAACATATAAATATTTTAATGATGTGTAATTAAATTTTGAAACCATTTAAACAGATCTTTTTTCCATGTCTCATATTTTTGGTAGCATCACAAAATCTAGTTTAAATAATTTTAATTAAATTTTCCATATAACATAAAAGGCAATCTGCAAATCATCTGCAAAAATTTTTCAGTTGTTAGCAATTTTAGGGAATATTTTGCCAATTTTGTATTTTTTCAAACATTTCTCTAATACTGAGCTATAGATTTGTGTAGGATTTAAAAAAATTGTAAATTGAGTCTAAATTTAAAAAAAAATTATATATGAAGTCAAGTTACCATAGAAGGCATTATACGTATGGGTACGTAAATATAGTTCTAATTACCTAGTTTTAATTTTGTCAGAATTTAAGTGACCATATATGTAAGTGAGCCAGATAAATTATTCATATTAAAATTTTGTTATATTATGTGACCTTTGTTACTAAAGATTCTTGTTTCTTAGTTAATGAAAGTTCTTGTTTCATAGTCACATTTAAATTTATCTATAATATTGGGTGAAGAATATTTTTGTCATATTTTTATGTTTATTTTGCAAGATTTGTTCACTCTAGAGCTATGTTTTGACCCACATGATTTGTTGTAAACTTTAGAATGGGCTTTTTATTTTTGTTAAACTTTTTCAAATTATTCAACACTGGAGTTTAGAGTTTTTTTCTTGACTCATCTCCATGTGAACTTGCAGCGTTATCTGAAGCATTTTGCTGTATGATTATGTATGACAATAACCTGCTAATTCTATCAATAATGAACTGCGAAAAGTGGTATAGCAAAGATCTGAACTTGTCTAAGATTTGATTAGTAGACAAGCTTAATGTGCTACCACTATGTGTCAGCTTTACAGGGGGATTGATGAAAAAAAATATAAGTAAACATCTGAAAATTTATGAAATTAAATTCTGTCGTAACAGATTTCGCTGAATAATACAATAATTTTCAAGAGACCAGGTTCAATTGCAATATTTGTTTTGATTAAGGTATGGAAGAAAAAAGTTTCTGCTGCAATTGATAAAGGAGATGCAGTTGAAATTAAACAGTATGTTTTTATATTTCTTTCAAATATTAAAGCAATATTTTCTATTGTTTTGTTAATCAGTATTATATGTTTCAAAAAACTTTTTATCAAACATACATTTTATAAGTTTGGAACTAGGACTTTTCACTGTGAAAAGTGGTTTTCATCTATATAAACCAATGTTTAGTTATTTATGTAGGTATATATAATTAATACTGTGTTTTATATAATATACTTTGCTATGAAATAGCACGTGTATAATATTAAAGAAAATTTTTAATAACTAAAAAGTTATAAAACATTTCGAGAAGTTAATGGTGCAAGATTTGTTTATTTATTTATTTATTATTTATTTTAAAGCCTTTCCTTTTTATATCAATATATAAGGTGAAAGTGCGCCAAGCTTGTTGGCAAGCTAAAGTTAAAAATGGTATAGGATAATTGATCACAGAGTTTATAGAGGGGTTTTGAAATAAGGTTCCCTCTTTTCCCTCACCATTCTTTATCTCGCATTACATAGTTTACCTGTAGCAGGGTTTAAAACCTTCTTTATTCATTTTCTTGCTTCTAAAAATCCACGCTTTACATAAGCGCTATTACGGAATAATCAAACAAATACGGAAAATGATATGATTGAAAATTAAAATTTTATGATACATTAATATGAGAACGAGTGGCACAGATCGCTGGAAAAGGCACTTCCCAGAGAGAACCACAAACTAAACACAAAAATTAAAAATTAACAATGTTTATAAAATATAACAAGTTCAAGAAGATCAGTTGTTCTCAGTGTTTTTAGCTTTCAATATATCATTTGTGAAGCAAACGGTTTGGGTACTTTGTAGCAAAGATATCAAGAACGTTGTCGTTCTCATTTTTGAAATAGAACATTCACAAGAATTTGATGAAGATGGAATTACTGCGACAAAGCAATGAATAACGCAAATACTCGGAAACAATTTTATTTTACTGAGTTGGTCCAACATTCTGGTTATTGTGTCTGGTATTGATCCTTTTTCCAGTACATCTCCCACTAGTCCATTTCCGTTTTTACCTTTTAAATTTGTGGCAAATCATTGCCGTATTGACTGACGAAGTCCATCACTGACGCTTTCCAATCCGTGATTTTGATGATGACAGGTGGGAGAGTAAAAAAACCATTACTATGGATTCTTTTGAGAAATGTGATCTTAGTTCAAATAAAAGTTTATCAAGCTTTGGAATCGTACATTTGTGATACTCCTCAGAGTCTTCACTAGTATAGTTCTCGTGATCTTGTTGCTTCCCATTTATCATTGGAAGAGATGGCTGCATTTCCAGAGGATCTCGTGAAAAGTTAACAGCCTTTGTGTACCATTCTTTAAGTTTAACATCTACACACGATCTACATTCTTCCAAAGAGGTGAGTACAAGGTCAATCACCCGGTAAACTGACACAGCATCAAACTGGACATTTTGAAGCACAAGTGTTATAGGTAAGGTGTGTGAAATGATGTGGCGAAAGATAATATGGTGTATTGCAAAGTTGAAAGATTTAAGGCTGCAAATCAAACGGTTAGGATCTGATCGAGCCTCTCTATCATAGCTGCGGTCGTGATTTTCTGAAATCATATTTAACGCAGTTAATGTCGGCACCATAATTTCTTCAATCCGCTCCAAAGCATCTATTTGGATACAAGTTTTTTGCACAGGTTTAACAAATTTTCCTTTCTTTCGCCCTAAAACGAGTCCTTATGTTCTTTCAACAGCTGATGTTTCTTTCACAAAAGCTTGAACATTTTGGAAATTCTCCCAATAGCGTCCATCATTTTCTGGACACTGCGAATATTGCTTGTTGATACTATGACTAGATTTAAGTGGTGTGACGCACAGTGGAAGTACAAGTCTTTGAGGGTTATATTCCAAAATTCGAGTGCTCACTCCTGACTTACAGCCTCCAGCCATACAGTTTGCACCGTCGTAACCTTGGTCACACACATTTTGCAACGACGATGCCAGTCTCGTTAACCTATACTTTATATAGATTACCAAACTTTCCGCGTTAACTTCTTCACAACCAATGAATTCAATAAACTCCAGAGCTGTCAACGAACTGTAAACATTGTAAAAGTTATTCAATCTGACTTGCATCACTCGCTTCATCACTCAAAAAACTTCACCGCTTTGATCTCCTCACAAACTGTTAGAAATAATTTAATTCTTAAAAAACCTTATTTACACAGCTTACGCCATAAGCTGTTAGAAATTTAAATTTGGCTAGAGTAGGAAGGGCTTGTTATTCATATATATAATGGCATTTACAAGCTGATACGCAACAAGATAATTGAAATAAATTTCATCTCTATGATTTATGAATTTCATCTTTAGACAATAGCAAGTCTAGTAGCAAAGTATTGGATTGATGTTTAAAAAATTTCTACAGAAAAGGGGATACATTAACAATGCTGCATGTATATAAAACACCGGGTTTAAAACCTAAGGCGATGGGTAAAGAAAAGCAACAGAACAATGAAATAAGTGAGAAATACAATTTTAATGAGAATATAATTCCAGAAAGCATGAAATAGTTAAAAATAACATTTTAATTTTGGCGCAAAGAGGTTTATTGGGTATAACTAGGGTGTTATAAGGAAGTACAAGCGATTATGTATTACATAACTAATATACCAGTAATCGTTATACCACCACCTAAAACATCTGTTTATTAAATTTAGTTGAGTCATTGATCCTTAAAACTATATTATCTAAAGAACAAAATTAAACGATATAGATGTATTATTAGTGATTCTCAGTAAAATATATGCACTTTAACTAACAGGTTAATTCCAATCCTCCTCCAAAATTATTTTTTTATTCCCCAAAGAAGAGGCAGTGCAATTTACTAAACGACAGAGCTATTGCTTGGGATGTTATTCTCTTGTGATCGAGCCTCTTTCGCATCAAGTGCTCTCACTGTTTGTTAGTCTTTCTGCAATGTGAAACATAAGTTATGTTGATATTTCCACGAATATGTGTGCACTAATTTTTGTCAGGTCCTACGACATAAATGGCATCAAAAGTGCAAAAGTATTGTTAACAAGTAAAAGGTTTAATCTGTCTCGGTTAAAAAGAATTTGGAAAAAATAACATTTAAGTGAATCAAATGATATTTCAAAAAATTTTTCTCTTAAATATACAATCTTAAAAATAAATATAAAAAATAGTTTGAGATAAACATGGTAATTTCCTCTAGTTACCATTATACCGCCATTAATTATCTAATAAGAGAGTTATAATTTGAAATTTGAAGAGCTAAGTAAGGTAAGTAAGGTATGATCAATATATAAAGGTTTGCAAAAATATGGCAAGCTTGTTGGCAAATCAAAGTTAAAAATGATATATGGTAATTGATGATAGAATTGCAACAGAATTCAACAAACAACTTGTTTTATTATGCTAACAGTGATTACTATACAATAAAGCTGTAGCTAAATAGGTATAAATTCTCTGTCGACAGAATTCTTTCTCGAAGAATAGTTTATACAAAAAAAAATATATATAATTTTTTGGTATATTGGATAGATAGTGAAATAAAAGTATTTTTTTTAAATAAAAGTATATTTCAGTTTAAAATGAACTTAAATTTACCTTCTACTGTTCATGCATTTGTTTAAAGACAGGAAACTAAATAATAGTTTCAGGTCATTCAAATAGAATGTTAGTGATTCTTTTTTTAACATTTAAATAAAATTACCTGTGGACAGTATTAAAATTAATTTTGATTTGGTTTTGTTTTCTTAAATATTGTCTCAATTTCTTTAATGTTCAAATACTATTAATAAAGAAATGGGAAAGTGAGAAAAATATGAAAAACAGGCTCAAATTTTGGCTCAAAAAAAATTCTTTACTATAGAAAATTTTTTGCGTTGTTGCCAAGTGATCTCCAGCTGCAAAGCTTGCTACATTCACTTTTTTGCTTTTGAAATAAGATAAGTTTCTGATTAAGGAAAGAGATGGACTTAAAAATTTGTATAGTGGAAATCAAAAGGATACTGCGAGTTTAAACTATGGTCTAATTATTTTGCACAATCAAAATGGATATAAAATGGACAATATTGAAACTAGAATAATTAAAATTTTCTAAAAAGTTTGGCTTTCATAAAAAAATTTGCATAACTAATTGTTGCATTGTATCTCATAGAAGATAGGCATAAAAATATGAAGCCATAATTTTTAAAATGTTACACTGATTCTGACCTCATCTAAATTTGATTCTAACTTTTGTGTTAAAATTTTGAAGCATATATTGAATATTTTTGTTACCACAAAAAAAAACTAAATAAAAAAAAAAAAAAATCACATTAGTCCTTCATTTAACAAAAACATTTTGAAAATTATCAAAAACATTATAAATTTTATAATTTATATAAATTTTTGAATAAACCAAAGAAATATTTTTCTTTCTGAAATAAATTAGATTGGATTTTTATCTGCAACACTATTAATTTGAAAAAGCAGGATTATAAAAAGCCATAGCAAAAATATAAAAGGCGCAATTAATTGGCAATTTTAAATAAATGAAAAATGAAATGAAATTTTACAGAATCTAACTTGAGTTAAAAATTTATTGCCTCAATTCTAAATAAATATTCGCTAAAAATATGAAATATCTGCTTTGTTTTTAAAAAAATTAGATTAGAGAAATATAGAAAAATAGAATTGATTTTTTTTTTTTTTTTTTAATTAGAGTAATACTTCTATTTTTGTTATGTTAATTTGTTAGTTAAGTTAATTAATTAATTAAGTTCCTTTATTATATTTAATAGTTTTTTTTAATCAATTGATCTAAAAAGTCTAAAAACTACTAGTAGGCAGAAAGCTAAAACATGAGATAAACATAATGTAGTTCTTACATAAACTGAGGAGGATATTGGTTGACATTAGGCTTAAAAGATTGGATATCATAATCTGAAGGAAAGCAATCAGAAGTTAGGGAGTTCCACAAGCGAGCAGTATGTGGAAAGAAGTTTAATGAAAAAAGTCTTTGCAAAGTTTTGAGATCTATATTGTTAAAGAATTAGTAGCAGATGAAAGCCTTATGATCCTTGAGTAAGTGCTAAGTAAAGTGCTGCTCTTTTAAAATCATCAAAACGGTGCTATTATTTTTTGCTGCTTTTAAAGGATGAGCAGCTGATGAAAATTTCAGGAAAATGAACGTGAAAGTTCAAAAAATTTTAAGTGAACCTGTTACTTCTTTCAATTCATCTGAACATAGAAATACATTTAGAGCAGTGACGATGAGGCTATATTTCTACTAAAAGTGAGTGATTAAAGATTGGAACCAAGAGCAGTACCAACAAGGTTGAGTATACCTTTCTGAATTATTACACACAACACACAACAGAGACTCCGGGCCAAAGATGGCAGCAATAGGAAACAATTAATTTGGTACCTTTAACAAGACCATGTGGCATACTCTACTTCTCTGCTATTAATTTGCCTTCTCCCCCATATCCATCACTATTATTTTTCTAGAAAAGCTGACACCACCCCTTCTACCCTCTGCAACTCCTCCTGATTTTCTGAATGTAACACAGATCTACATTACAGTAGTATTTCAACTACCTCACTTGCTCGACCTTGAATTTTCCAGCATTAGCACTAGATATCTTTAAGGTAATGTTGTCTACATTGTGATGTGATAGCTGGCTAAAGATCTGCCATCTGCCCTCGGATGATACCCTCACTCTTTTTGTCCCAACTATTTTGATTTTGTTTTAGAGTTGAATGTTTTCCCTAATGGCCAACCTCGCACAAGCGTCACTGGGTGCTTAGTGACACCATCACTATATACTATTTCAATAGGATTTTCAAAATTTAAAACTAAAGTATGACAGAGGAAATACAATCACTTTATTATATCTGTGATAAGACTTTTGATGATAATATGAATAATATCATCCTGATTAATCAATTCCAATTAATTTATATTCATTTATTTACCTTTTTGTCTTGTCAATTTTTTGTTGGAAAATTTTTCTTTTATATCTCATTAGTCAATGACTTAAATCTCAAAAACTGGTCAATGTCCTGAAGTAAGTTTTAAATATTTTAATCAATTTTGTAAGGGAAACACATGGTTTTGCCTGCGTCTCTAATTTGCACTCTTAATAATTTCGTTTTTAGTGCAAAAGGTATGGAGGTGTTATACGATTCATTGCAGCTTGCGCATAAATGTATTCTTAATTCATTTTATGGATATGTCATGAGAAAAGGGTAAAAATAACTTTTTAAAATACCAGGCATTATTAACTAGATCATATCTTTCATTTTCTCTCAAACTTATTAGTAAGGTTTATTTAATTATTAGCTTGTAAAGCTCCACCTAATCACTTACCAATTTATGCATGCCCAAAAAATATTTTCTTCTTTATGGGTCACAAATTTAGCAATGATGTTTTGGGGTATTTATTAAAAGTTTATTAGATATCTCTGTATTTATTAGTATGTCTGTATTTATTAGGTCAGTCGTGGTTAAAGTTTGGTGAATTTGACTAAAAAACTAGAAAATAATTTTGAAGAAAAAAAAAAGTATTTTTTCATGTGTTGAAATGTATTCCAACATTTGGTCATTTCAAATATAAATATATTTTTTTTCTTGAAATCTTCTATGAAACCTTGCATTAAGTTAACGGCAAGCTATTTTGCCAAAATTATTCTTTTGGCATGTTTATTTATTTTTATCTAAAAAAATTCATAAGGAAAAATGTCTATTTGGTTGTTTTACATATTTTATCTGGTAGTTCATGAGTCAGTATAGTGTTTTTTTCAATATACCTTTCAAATATATTTGTAAATAATCAAAGTGCCAGACAATAATGGGCAGAAAAATTTGGTAGAAACAGCCTTATTCGAGGGTCTTTTTTATTGAAGCTTTACCAAAGTTTTAAATTCTCTTTAAAAAAAATGTAATGACCTTGTAATAAAGTTAATAAAGATTTTCAAAGTTTTGATATTTATGTGCACACTATGGTTAAATTATTTGTGTGCACATTATTGTAAAGTATTTTTGTGCACACTAGTGCAAAGTTATTTTTTCTGCACGCTGTTTTTTAAAACTATTTTTATACACACTGCTGTAAAATTATTTATTTGCACACTGTAAAAAAATTCTATGCATACTGTAATAAAATTATTTATGTGCGCCTTGTTGTGTAGTTATTTATTTGCACACTGTTGTAAAGTTTTTATATTGTATTATTTGTAAAGAAGTGCCTTCCTAACATTCAACTGACCTTATATGCACCTATTTTGTTATTGCCTATTGCTATATTTGACCTTTAGTTATAGTTATTAGATATTTAGGTATGCTATAGATTGTTATTCATTAATTCTACTAACTATATGTACTTTAACATTTTTTCTCATAGATCTCGTTGGTTTTCTATGGAAATGGCTGGTATTGTATGTTATACAGGGTCAGAAATCATTAAATCGGCAAGAATACTGGTAGAGCAGATTGGGTAATTAATCTCTGGATAAATGTTTCATTGAAACTATCGAGTAATATTGTTTTATTTTGCAAATTCTTTAAAACATACTGTCTTTGTGCTTTAATTAGTGATTGTGTGGATTTTTATGGATTTAAGACTTAATTTCATATATTATATGTTGGTTATCTACCATCAATGTTCAATTAAGCTATTTTTTGTTTTAAGACGACCATTAGAACTTGATACAGATGGTATTTGGTGCATTATGCCAGCAAGTTTTCCTGAAAACATCCAGGTATACCATAAATGTTTTTAGTGTGCTGTGAAATACTTGAATTGTCATACCCTTTTGAAGCGTTAATCTTATTTTTATCAAGAAATTAAAACAGTGCAATAGATGGCTTAAAAGTTTTTCCAAGCTTTTTGATAATAAGTCATGTTTTACATTAATAAATTGCCTTTGAAAATATATATACTTATTTTAATCACAGGCCTTGTTGTAAAAATTATACCTGGCGTACGAGACTCCGTAAGCCTGATTTTAATATGGTGTATGACAAACAACGTACACCAGTAAAGTAGAACAGGTGTACGGTCATACATCCTCAGTATGCCTAAAATTTTATGATTTGTTTTTTTTTTTTTTTTTTTTTTTTTTTGTTTTAAGTGGCGAAAGGGATCATTGTTTCATGATTGTTTCATTATACCCAACTATCGATTGTTGTTAGCAAAGCGCGTGTTAGTGGTTCGTTATTAGCGAATCAAAAAATAAAAAAAATTGATTGAAATAGCAAGTCAAGTTTTTTCAAATTTTAATATAATGTTTTTACATTGTTTTACATTGTGAGTTTATTTTATTTTTTTACAGTGATAGTTTTTTTTTCACCCAATTCATTTGTAGCTTAAAGTTTACCTTCTTCTTGGAACAGTTCGATAATTCTATTTTTCGAAAAAAATTTTTTTATTCAAATAATCTTTTTCAGAGATTATTTTAAAGTATAAAAATTCATACACGCCATACTCTTTTTGCTATTAATAACAGAACTTCTTTACTTCATTCTTTACAAGAATTCACTAAATAAAACCCCCTGATGTTTAAAATTTATCACAAGCAAACAATAAAATTTATGCTAGTAAATATTTCTTTGTTCCAACTACTTGATTATCAATTTATTGATATAACACACTTTATTCGTTTATTCACACTTTACCCAAACACTTTATTAGTAGCATTTTATGTAGAATTAATTCACGTAAATACATTGTTTTTGTTAGATAGAGTTAATTGCTATTATTTTATCATATTAATCACCTCCTTCTTCTTTATTTTTATACTAGTGATTATGTGAGTTAATCCTTTGCAAGAATGTTTTTTTGTAATGATTATACTAAAATATATAAAATAGGAGGGGCATATATACGGCATAATTTCAATCAGTTTTTACTAAATGAACCGTTTTGATTTTGTTATCAATCTATAAGTTACAGTATTTTTTAAGTAAAATAAACACACTTTTATCTTACCCATAACAACGCATTAAACAACAAAAAACATGCATCTCAATAAAAACGATAAAAACTTATTTATAATCAACAATAAAAATTTAAAAGTATTTTTGTAAAATATAAAATTTAAATTTTGAGATTTTCAAAGTTTACAGGCGTGTGGCCTCTTAAATGACTTGTAAATGACTTAAATGACAATGTAAAATATTAACATTGTAAATGTTTTGTTACTAAAATTGGGTATCGCAATAAATATTTATTTTTTTACTTTTTTTGTTACAAAGCGTCAGTGTTGCTATATTTTATTATAAAGAGACTGAAAATGATCATAGACCTAACAGAATTAAGTTCAGGAAAACTTATAATTTTTATTTATTTTTTTATTTCTATCTATTTCTAATATTTTGTCAGCCATATTTTGAATTAAGTTATGTTTCATATTTTGTAATATTGACAGTCAGTAGATATATCTTATGTGTGGTATACACACACACACACACACACATATGTATATAT
>JAUZNK010079512.1:0-13330 GCA_035046665.1 Euphysa ruthae | reverse complement strand
AAAATACTTTATTAAAATATATAGCAAATTATTCCTTATTGTAAGCTTTGCTCAAAAACTTAAAGATAACATAAAAAATACATTTTCGTCACCAGATATGGGAGTCGAACTCGTAACCTTTGGATCCCTATTTCGACGCCTTGCCAACTATACCCGTATACCGTGCTGGTCAAAAAATTTGCTTAAAAACGTCAATCAAAAACGAGCCAACCGATGAAAATACAGATAGGTACGAACAGATTTTTTAGCGTATTATTATATAAATCAGTCACTCCAATCCAGAGACATTTAGTTCAGGTTTATAATACTGATAGCTTTATCAAATATTTACAGTATTCATACGCGTTTAATTTAAGAGGTGTTAATCATTCAAACATTATAGAAGATTCTTCCCATTTTTTTACAACGTATGATAATAAAGTTTTTTTTTCGCTCGATTTATTTTTAGCTTAAAGTTCGTGGTCTTGGAAGAGTTGTTCTATTGTTCAAAAAAAAATTTTTTTCAAATAAACGAATCTTTTCCAGAGATTAGATAAAAACGATTCTTTGGATTTTGGTTTATTATTATTTTTGTTTTAAATATCATGTCTGTTCTTGTTATCCAGATTAGCGCATTGTTTAAAAACGACCAATCAAAAACTTATAATTTCGAATGTTTGTAACAACCAACCAATAAAATTTTTGCAATATTTGTGATTAACTGGAAAATGACATAATCGCTACTTTAAAACTGTAATAAAGTAATAACAAATGGAAAGAAAGCCGATTGGTTTAGTTTATTCAAATCCAGGTATAAAGGTGCATCATTAAGGCTATTATTATAGAGATAATATTTATACATCATTATTTTGTATGATTCTTGCATTTGTATTTAAACAAAGGCTGTTTTGTGTATATGGGAAAATTAATGCGCATATCAAATAATAATAATAACGTGAGTATTTATCGACCTCAAATTGAGGGTAGAAATATTGCAAGGAAAACATAATTTGTTTACACGATCTATTGAAATCAACTTGAACATTTAGATATATAGCGACTTAGCAACTTGTTGAGATTTTAATTATCTCATTAATTATCTAATATTTTAAATAAATTTCACCAGTTTCTACAGCTAAGTTTTGAATTATTTCTAACGAAATTCAAAATGGTGTTTGCGAAGGTCTAAAGTTCATGATTACAAAACAAAAGCAACTAGAATCTACTCGATATCTACAATGCACTGTAGATAAGAACAAAATATTTTGTTAGAGTTTTTTTTTCATGAAAAGCTTTATAATATTGGACATGAAGATAATTTTATTGTATAAACTTAAATTTCATATTAAATTCAAAATCCACCTACGGAAATTTATGTAAACAAAACGCGATAAAATAAAAAGGAATATCGTGAAACCTACGTTATGCAAAAAGGAAGATGTCGAACTGGTACAATAAGAATATGCTAGACTCAGTGCACGAGGAATTTTCTGTGCTTCACAGGTATGTTACGATGTTTCAACTCATTTTAGTCTAGACTTTATTTCAAGTGAATAATTTTCCTCTGAAGGTGAAATAGAGGTCACTCGAAAAGTTGTTAAAGATGCTTCACGCTAACCGAAGGTTTCAACTAAACTTCTAAATTATTGCTTGATGCTATAAAATCTCTTTGACCATTGGTTTATGCTCTGAGATTTTTCAGCTTACTATTTGAAAACTTTCACTAAAAGCGAAAAAAAAAAGAAGAAAAAAAAAAAAAAAGATTAAAGTCTAAATAATTCCGGGTAGTTAGTAATAAGGTCAAAAAAAGTTACGACATAACACATATATAATGCCTTAAAAATTAGTCCAAAAACTAGATCTGCATTTGAATGTTTTTTTCAGTTAGAAGAGAGATAAAAAAATAATTTTACTTTTATGTTATGAATATTATTAGAATATTTCTTCGTTGCAAATTTTGGTGCTTTCCCATATTTCCCCCATCAACAATAATTTTAATAAATATTTGAGACAAACTGAAAACTTTTACGACGCCAAGGTTATTTTATATTTTTGTTTCATAAATACAATTTAGTTATAAACAACTTTTGGAAAACCAAGTCGGAATAAATAACTTGCACTTGTAATGGAATATATTTATGTTCAAATCATTGTATTTACATTATATATTTACATTATATATTTACATTATATATTTACATTATATATTTACATTATATATTTACATTATATATTATGCTTAACTTAAATTTACATTTTTTTTTTTCTTTTTTTTTTTTTTGTTGATTTTGTGTGTATTTTAAGAAAACTTCGACGCATATATAAAGAGATTTTACTCCAAATTTTAGTCTCGCCAAGGAATATTTTAATAAAATATTGGTAACTAAACCAAAGTTAAAACATAGACGATTACCTCTCCGAAATATTCTGCAAAAAAAATTCAGTGCAAAATTCCTAAATGAATATCATATATACTCGGTTGAAACGAAACATAACGAATGTTAATAGTTAATACCAAGATTAATTAATTTATTATATTGTTGGATGAAAAATCAATATTTTGTCTCGATAATTCCAAATTTTAGAAACATTGCGGCTCAGTTAAGGTTTGAAATATTATTTATGATTTAACTTTTTGTAGGTAAAACCTATTCTTTCTGTATGCATATGGACGTTGTTTGTTTGAACAACAACTCGATCAGGTTGTTGCGCATGTCCTCTTCCAAATTTGAGGTCGTATTCTAGGTTTTAAAGTTTCTTATTGAACCGTTTTTTTTTCTTCTTTAATTGTTTTCGGAACAAGAAGCAGCGTTAAGTATTAAAATATGACAGCTTTTGCGAAGAATTAGTGAAAATAAATGCTTAAATATTTAAATATGCATCTTTTTTTCTGACAAGCATTTTCGCTCATTAACTTGATATCAAAGAGGTTCGTGATATCTTAACTCATAAAAAAACATGATCTTAACGAAAAATGAGAAAAATTCTTTTGATATATCTGATATTATGAACAAACCTCATGGATTAAGCGAAAGTGTATGGTTGTATCCCCCATTGCTTGCTCCTCTCTAAACTTACCGTATATGGCTTCTCTTTCAAAAGCTTTCATTTCATTAAAAGGTACTTCAGTTCTAGGAAACGAAGAGTTAATCTGGGTTCAAATTTTAGTAAATGGTTGGATTTTATCTTAGGCGTACTCCAAAGATCTTACTTGGGTCTCTCCTTTTTAATATTTTTATAACTGACGTGCTCTTTTTTGTATTTGACTGTGATATTTGTAACTTTGATGATGATAATACCCTGTACACATCTGGTTTATCTTTTAAAAATTTTCTGTCTTGTCTTCAAATCACAATGGATCTTTCTGATTGCAGGAGTAGTTTAAGTACAATTCTATGGTAGCAAATCCTGCAAAGTTTCAAATTATGTTTTTAGGAGTGAACGATTCTCCATCTAGATACTTGCTATTTGATGTAAAAAAAAAAATGAAACTTCTTTGTGTTACTACAGATTATATATTAAAATTTACTAGTGACATCCGGAAATTTTGTATGCAGGCCAATAACAAACTTAGGTGTCTGACTTGGCTTAAAAGTTACTTAGATGCTAAGCAGAAAAAGGCTCTTTTACATAGCTATGTTTTAAACTAATTTTTGTACTGTCCACTAATATGGATGTTTTTTCAGAAAACTGACTGTATTGTAATTCATAGGATACAAAAGAGTGCTTTAAAGACGATTTATCAGGACTTTTCCTTGAGGTTTTATCGAACTATTGTTGTTAAAAAGTACGAGCAAAGTTCATACACCTGCATCCTCTTAAGATTGAGACTTACAAGTCTCACAAAAAATTAAACCCAGAATTAATGTGGGAAAATTTTGTAATAAAGCAAAACTCCTAATGTTTACAAATGGGTTATAACTTGAAATTCCCGCCGGCCAAATCATCGTCATACGGAATAAATTCCCTGTTGTTTAAAGCCTGTTTTCTCTGGAAGAGTCTCCTAATCTCTTCAAGGAACTGTGAATCTTTGTCTCTTTTTAAACGATCGCTCCTGGAACTGCATGTCATGTTCTTATAAAATTTTCCGTCAGAATTTATAATTTTTACGATGGGTTTATATTTTAAACACAAAAACATTTGTTGGTCTGTATTAATATATCTAAACTTTGTATTTATTTATGACTATGTTTTATTGTAGCTTGTAGCTGTCAAAGTTAAATATGTAAATAAATGAGTAAAAATTTTATGTTGAATCGTTGGAACGCCACTTGCAGCAATAATCATTCAACATCTAAAAGTGACGTTTTCACAGTATCTCTAATTTGCCTTTAAATATTAAAATTTTCTTAGACAATACTTTTATGCCGCTTTTAATTTTCTAAAGAAATACTAACAAGTGAAACATAGAATTAGTAGAATCTGAGGTGACAATCTGTTTTCGGAGACAACCCTGAGTGGATTTTTTAGCTTATCTAAAATTATATGGGAGAAAATTCAGAATTACGGTATAGAGCAGATGTTGAAAAAAATATATGATGTTGACTAAACAATTGTTTTGGTCATAATTAGCATAATTAGAAGGCCTCGCATGATAGTCAAGCCTCTCTTACAAAACTGTGGAATATATTCCACAGAAAAGTACATGAAATTCCAAGAACAAGCAGCCATACTGAAAGGTGGCACATCAGTTTTAATTTTCCTTAATTCCTCTCAAACTAAGCGACATAACCAATCCCTCGATAAAAACGTAATGTCTGCTCTATCATAGTTGTTTTATTAAATCTTATCAAAAATTTCTAATTAAAAATATAAAATAAAAAAAAACATAAAGATATTATTAAATATTTCACAATACTTTTAAGCTTTCTAATTCTTTAAATTCTCTAAATGATTTTTATTTATTTTTTTTATTTTTTTATAAAACGTGATCGTGCATACATATCTATCTAATAAATTATTAAAGGTACACAATAACTTTTGTTAACGTTTTTGTTATTGTATCACAAGAGAGTTTTTGTGGGTTATGTACAAAAAAACATCACTTGTGATATGAGTTAAATAACAAATAATAAAAACAATAAAATTTAATATGGAATTAAAATAGTTACACTGCTTTTGGCATGGGAATATCCTAGTATACTTACAAAACTATCTAATTTTATTTGGTTATAATTTTTGGTGCAGCTATGGTTTTTTTTAGAAAACTCTTGTCTTATATAGATCCATAGATATTTGGTATCACGATCATTCTTTTTTTGAATTTTCAAACCAAGCTAATAGCATACCTTTAAAAAAAAAAGAAATCAAATATTTGCAGGCCTTAGGAATATTATCTTATATGATATGAGAGCATTTTCGTTAGAACGGCTGATATAATTAATAATTAATTATGACATAATCAATAATGGCTGAAATATAATTAAAATGAATAAATAGTTGGAATAATTTTTAAAGACAAGTAAAAAACCGTTGAGTCATATTGCAATTATATATTTACCTATTTTGTTGTTTATTCATAAATTGTCTGCAATTGGATTCGATTTTTCTTTTAAACTTTTCAAAGATTTGAGAAGCATAAATAATGGGTTAAATCAGTTACCTTAACGGTATACTTAACATTTGATTCGGGATTTGTTTAGCTTACTTTTTAACACTGTGTGAATATTGCTCCATTGACCAGAACAATGTAACACGAGCTTAGATATCAGCTTTTTGATTAGAATTTTTTTCGTTGTTAATATATATCAACACAGCACATAGCGCAAATATATCACACAGCAAGCGATCTGCTTTATCATCAGAACTGTGACTTGCATTTATGCTCCCTTGGCTTTCCCCTCAAAATTTGTCAAATACACATTATTTTACAACTATAATACTAAGACTATTTAAAGTTTAGACGTAGAAGATCGTTTCTAGCTCATACTCTCCTGAAAATATCTTATTTGCTAAAATTAAAATTGAGGTTCATTTATGAGAGATATAACTGTCTTTTTTATCTAGAGGGTCGAGTTTAATCTATGCACAGTATTGAAATTTAGTTCAAATTTGCGAGTATACTGTCGCGTCATTCCATTAAATACTTGGAACATAGTACTAAGAAAGCGCGGATTTTTTTTTATTGAAATAGTAAAAAAAAAAAATTTGGTTGACCCAAAGATTTTACTCACCTTTTTACAATAAAATATGGTAAAATTACTTTTCCAGTTACAGTTTGTGATAAATAATGCATCATCCTAACAGCACCAATAACACGAACGAATCTAAATAAATATATATAAAATCGTTTTACCAGATTTAAAGAATTAAGAAAACTAATACCTGGAAAATTCCTTATCTTAAATTAGTTATTAGTTTGATAAAAGGTACGCAAATATTTGTTGATACGTCTATAATATTTGGCATAAAACTGTTTTACGATAGTTTGAGTTAGATCTATGGCCACTTTTCCTAAGTGGCGGCTTATATGCTTAAGGAATGTACAATAAAGCTTTCAGAGGTTATGGGTAGATTTATTTACATTTGAAAGTCAACAATGCTACAACGTATCTTATTACTTATGGAGAGAATGTTGCTCGAACTCTGATATAATTAAACTTTGTCTTGCATTATCCATATTTCTTTTCATTTCATTTATTTCCATGCTCAATGATTTTGGTTTGTTAGTTAGTTGTAGTTAGTTGTATTTTTTATACATATGAATGAAACAGATGTGATTTAGCCACGACATCATAATTCGATAATAGCGTGCGATAAAATTAGAAACACTTCATGTTTCGCTTCAAATTTTAGTTTAATATTTCGGCTTTATTCAACAAAATTTTTATCTGATATTCATTAAAAATATGATTTTATTGTAATATAAATATTGTTAATATAGTAGATGCCAGCCTACTTTTTACAAAAAATAAAATGACCCATAGAATCCTACTTGTATATCTATGGCCTTAACTTGCCCTTTCCCAGAGCACATTGCGCTATAATTTTTGGAATAATAACTCGCAAAGGTCCAAGGCTGTTGGAAAGCGTTATAAGAAGATATTATTCAGTTTTTTAGAAGATATCTTTTCAGAAGTAGTGAAATTTTTTTGTTTGCAAATTTTTTTATTATTATTTTATTTCTTCTTTTTTTTTTCTTTTTTGGTAAGAATATAAATAAAAGTCCTGCTCAAAATTTTCCAATGAATGTTTACTTTTACACATTTTTCGGGAATTAATTTTACTGTAAAACCTCAAAAAATTCAAAAAAAGTTCTTTTGTTGATTTCGAAGTTTTAAATAAAATTAATTCTAAACATAGATTTTTATATAGAAAACAATCTTTCTTAACACCGACCTTAAAGCGTGCTCTATGCAATACTCTGATTCAACCTCATTTTGACTATGCATGTTCTGCCTGGTATTTAGGCCTAAACAAATCATTTAAAACCCGTTTGAAATATGCACAAAATAAATGTTTGTGTTTAAATATGAATAGTCACGCCCATATTGGTACTGAGCAATATAGGGCCATAAATTGGCTGACTGTTGATATGCGGGTCAATCAGGCTATTGCTGCACACGCATTTAAGTTCTGCAGTAGACCCAACTTAAACTACATGTCTTTATCTTGGTGTTTTTATTTATTAAAATTGACAGAGTGAAACGAAGTGTTAGAAATGAAAAATTTATTTTTATCGCATAAAACTTCGTGTTCTCGTAGCGATTTATAAATAATCAAGGGGACCGATCAGGTACAGTTTAATCACGTGAGTAGAGAATGAATACACCGCGTGGTTTCACAAGTGTTCTATATTTGTCTCGTAGCAATTGGATCATCGTTGTTAGATATTTTTTGTCGAGTAATTATTTATTGTTGTTCAAGTAGTTAAGAAATATACCTTTTAAAAATTATTCTTTTTTTAAGGAAAAATTTTTTTATTAAATAGATATATTATTATATTACCATAACAACGACAACTATAGCTGATCACCTTAGCATTAATAAAATCAAAAAAAAAAAAAAAAAAATCCGTGCTTTAATCATATTTTGATCGGTGATATATACGAAGAAACTCTAAATCTCTACTCCTTTTTAAAGAGATGTTAATTTCCTAGCCAACTGAATGAAACTAATTTTATTCCCAAAGAACAGAATCACTATAGACCAATAACTCAGCTTACCACTGTTTCTGAGACTTTCGTGAGAATAATCGCTAACATTTTTGAAAAGTTTATATTTCCGAAAATTCTTTACTAAATGCTATAAACAATTGAAAAACATTTTCACAAAAAAAGATAAAACAGTCTTAATGGACCTTTCTAAATTCTGATTTTTTACTTTGTGGCTTAGTTCATGCAAAACTAGAAGGTTTGTACTAAATTACCTCATCATTCTGAAACATTGACTCCGTATTTGTTTGTCTATAAGCGATTGGTTAAACTAATTAAATTTTATATTGGTCTTTCATAATTGGTGCCTAATCTCTTTCATATATTTTTAAACGACTTATCAGATCATAATGCCATATGCGCATGCATAAAATATATCGATAGAATCCTTAACCGACTTAATAAAAAGGTGCTAAATTGGAGAACATCCTTCAAAAAAACATAATGCTTCCTATTTTGGAAACATGTTTATTGAAACACATTTATAGCTTCGAAAACTCCTTTCAAGAAAATCAAACCTCATTTTGAAATTCCCTCATTAAAGAACGTTACAGACCAACTTTAACCAACTTTTCCACCTGCAGCCTTACATGATGGAAAACTGGTGGATATTTATAATTATTATTTATAGCACTATACAACATGCAATCCCTTGAAAACCACCAGGTTCGTATAGTTTCTCTTCGTTTTCCTCATTTTTATCTTGTTGAATCTTTTCTTTTGATAAACTCATAACTTTAAATCGAAATATTTTTTTAATTTTAAACTGCATCCTTGTGTTATGTAACGTCCAGATATAGCGTCCAGATATAGTGACTAACTCTATATAAATAAGGAAACTAGCTTTTCTCCCGATATTAAAATTAGCAATTGAGTCACGAGTACCGTGTTTTAATTGAGCGAATGAGTCAAATGTGGACTTATGAAGTCACTATTAAAATGTTCTCTACTCTTCCAATATTATTAATATAATATGACAAAATATGAAAAAATAGGCCGGAATTTTGGCTCAAAAATCTTTGGAGTCAACAAAAAAAAAAAACCTTCCTTACTTCAGAGAATTTTTCGCGTTGATGCCAATTGAGCTCCAGCTGCATTTCTCCTATCTAAACAGGTAAAAAATTTAGGCAATAAAAGATAATTTAAAATATTATACAACATATAAAAGGGTTCCATGACATTTGCTCAACTGTCAATCACTCACCATGAAATTTCTCACACGAGAGTTTTCCACTTCGACATTTGCTCACCGAAAATTTGCTCACCAGAAATTTGCTCACCGCGATATTTGTTCAACATATTTTTAAAAAGTGTCTATATACGAATGCTTTACAGTTTTTATTATTAAAATACAAAGGTATATAAGGTCTAAAAAACGAAGAAAAAATTTTTTTTATTAAGTCTCTCAGGCCATCTACTAGAACACAAACAGAGCTTAGGTATATTTTGCGTTTGACAAAGCGTGATTTTGGACTACAAAGTTCCTAAGATTTTTCACTGTAATTTCATCTATCGTTAGCATCTTTGCAATTTTGAAAATGTGATAATCTAAAATTCCAATGAATCGCTTCGTTTTTGATTTTATTTTTGACGCAAAAAAATTCTTCGTAGATAAGCATATCTCCACCTTTTGAACTTTTTATTAATTCCATTTCAATAAAAGCAACATAGGTTGATTATCCGTACAGCGTAAAAAGTAGAAGGAAACGAAACTATTATGTCATGATGTTATGTTATGTTACTCTTAAAATGTGAATGCGCTGTTTTTACCATTTTCGGTTAGACAATCTTGCAAGAATAACTTTTATAGAATATCCATGATATTATATATAATATATTTATATTTATTCATTTATATTTATATATATTTATATATAAGCTACATGAAAGTTTTAACCAGAACAGGATAAAACAATGATACAGCTGCACGAAAAAACATGAGTAGACTAATAAAAAGTCACAGGAAAAACATAACTGCACCGAAAGCAACATAAATCCTGTCTAAGACAAAAAAAACTGCTCATTGAGCGGTAAATGCAGATCTGAAAGCGTTATCTATAAATGCGTAGCCTCACAAACAAACCGGGTAAAGTTTGCATAGGTTTGACAAAAAGTGAGTAAAGTAAACAGTTACCTCAAACAAATTATGCTGCAGTTCTGATTTACAGCAATGTACCTATAATATTTAGTATTTTAGAGACATCATAACGTGCGATATTTATATAATATAGCGTTGCAAATATACCATGCAACATGGCAATTATATTACATTCCATGTTTGTTATATCATATTGAACAGTAGGCACGTACTATATCTGGGTGCTTATATCATATAGTATAACAGTTATGTCTTATTGCGTGGTAGAGTAGTTTTTAGCTGGATATTATTTCATACTGCGTTGTAGACCAGGTCTTAGATTGATTTTATGTCTTATGGCGAGGTAGAACGTTTGTAAGGTGGTTATTATGTCATACTGCGTGGTAGAGCTGTCGTTAGGTGATAGTTCCATCATACTTTCCAATATACAGATCGCAAGTTTCTGATATGAGCGTATAGAGTAAATAAGAAGTTAAAACATTCGAAATGGAGAAAAAAAATTTTAAAACAAGGCTCCGTTACTACCTATTATATTATACAGCATTCTAAATTCATACCGGCATTCTATGACGAGTACAAGCAAAATTGAGTTCACCACTACAGAAAAAGGTCAACGAAATTTTTAAGAAATTTGTATTTCTACGTATTTAAAATGATGCTTGCCAATCAATCACATTAAATGCTACGAGTGTGTATTGCATCGCAAATATGGACAATGTAATGTATTAGTTAAGCTGGATGAAAGCGAAGAGTTCATACGGCAGGTGAACGAGCATAAGGATGTCCGAACTGAAACAAAGGTGGATGTAGCTAAAGTGATTGCTAACATAAAATGAAAAGCCACAGCAAATACTTAGTTAGCAAATATATCTGAAGATGCTGCAGCAAACCTTCCTTCTACTTCAACATTCAAAGGAATTATTTGGAAAACACAAGAATATAACAACATGCCTCCCAATCCAATAAGTCGTGATGAGATAACAGAGCTGCCTCTAGAATTCCAAAATACATTGACAGATGAGCGCTTCTTATTGTTTTATTGTGGTGTAAGAAATTCTCATAGAATGTTTGTCATTGCTTCTCATACTGATGTCCAGATTCTAAGCGAGTCAGAAAATTGGTACGCAGATGGTATTTTTAAAGTTTTCCCTGAAGTCTTTTAACGATTACATACGTTAACCGCTCAACGTGGTGGCTCAATGTTTCCTTGTATTTTCTCGCTCCTGTCAAACAAAACACAGCCTACATACATAAGTTTCTTCGAGAAAATTTTCAATTGAGTCGGCAACAACAAATTCTACAATATTAATGGTCGATTTTGAAAGAACCGCAGTCAACGCCGTGTAACATTTAAATACCAACATCGATGTGAAAGGATGCTTTTACCATTTGTCAAAAAAAAAATAGAAGAATTCGGCCTTCAGCAGCAGTATATAAACAGACAAGAATTTGCATTGCATGCAACAATGATTTGTGCTCTCGCTTTTCTGTTATCGGACGATGGAAGAATTCGAAAAACTCAGGGATCTTGTTCGTGGCATGTATGCTGATCAGATGGATTAACTTTAAGAGTATTTTGAGAACAACTACATGGTGTCACCCAAGAAATGCACCACGCCGTTTTTCCGTTAAACCTGTGATAAACATGTTTAACAGGACTTACAAGGAGTTACCAAGAACTAAAAACAGTGTAGAGGGTGGGCATAGTGGGTTCCAGACACGAGTGTTATCGTACGATCCTCTTTTCTAGAAGTTTTTGCAAATGTTGCAGAACGAATAAAGTTTAAAGAGGGTCAAAAATTTTAAACAAATGTTGGTCATCCATCAGAACCGCAGAGAAGACGGTACCGCAAATGTAACCCGCATGTTTTGGCGATTATCGATTAATACGCAGATAGAAATAAAATGATATAATTGCGCTCTATCGCACACAACCTTGAATTTTAAAGACAGGTGTAAGTAGCACGTTTATTGCAAAATCTTACAAGACACAACGAATTTTTGCTGTTTGCATGTAGAAAGAAATTCTTTTAGTTTCACAGTTTAAAATAAGTCCAGAAATTAAAGATAAACTTGCGTTGTTTAATGTTTATTCGAAACAAAGGCCCGAGCTCCCTCTCTGTTTTAGTTTAAAATTGTCCCAACCACCCTATATTTGGATGCATTTTAAATTTTTATTTAGTTGTTTTCCATCCTTATGGAAATGTCCGCTATTTATAGAGATTTCACTTCACATATTTTCGGAGTTGGAAGTTTTCGTGAAATATAAGTAATCGCTTTATATTGACGTAGTTCATTAAAATCGTCATATGTTCTATTTACGTAGTTTAAGTTGGCACCGATGGAAAAGAATCATTGGATTTTAGTATTATTCCCATGACTGTTTCTTAATTGTTTTAGAAACCAAAATTTTTGCTTTTTCTGACTGTACAGTCAGTTTTTACAATAAATGCATATATAAATAATCTAAAACTTATGTCATTTAGAACAGGATAATGTTTTTTTTCTTCTTAATTTTTTATTTAGCAACAGATATTATTCAGATATTGTTCAGATATTGTTTATATTATGATCTTTTGCTTAGTACCAATTGAATATATAGTGTGGTCGCCCCAACATGGAAACAGAAATAACTATACGATCTAATTCATTGCATATATGCTCAAAATAAATAGGCGCACACACACTGACATTTTCGGATTTTGAAAAAAATAATTTGCTTTTAATTTACACCAATCGTAAGATGGCGAATAAGTAAAATCCATTTTTTGGTCAAAAATCTATTAAAATTTAAAGAAATAAAAGCGTTAAAAAAAATTAGGCAATGTTAATGTATAGCACATATGATAATAGATACCCGGTCAAAATTTCAAGAAAAAATCTTGAATGGTTCCAAAGATATTTTCGGCCTGTGTCAAAGATTATAATTTAGAGAAATATGTAAAAGAAGCAAAATTTTAAATGGAAAATTAAATCCTTGTTTTTGTAAACAAATTTTTCACAAAAATTTTCTTAAACGTATGTTGCAAAACATTTATTATCAAGCTTGTAAATACATCTAGTAGCTTTTAATGAACCTGTATATTGTTTTGGGATATTT
>JAUZNK010079490.1:0-13332 GCA_035046665.1 Euphysa ruthae | reverse complement strand
ACCCTAAACTAAAATTATTGTAACAAGTCGATCCATGTTTTATTAAATTTTCATATGTTCGAAAGGAAGATATAAGTAATACTTGGAACCATCGGTAATGGTTATTTTTATTCCAAAGCAGCGCTTTTGACTAAAATAACGTTTTGTTCTAAATTTCTGAATTCCACTCTTGTATTAGTTTATTCTCTTTTAGATCTTGTTTCAATTTTAATACTACTCTCTAAATAAACTTCGTTTATCAACTCGACAGTAATTGGTTGGTAGCTTAGATGTAGTGATACAGATTTATCGTGAACAAGCTTTAGGTCGATTTTGGGTTCTGCGCTCAAATACTTGCCATTCCGTAAAAATATTTTTCATTGACAAGTTCGTTCGAGTTGATTTTTGCATCGATTTCAATTCCAATTGAAATTTCTTTAGCATCGCCGTTTCCAAAAGGATCATAACAGTACTCTTTTATCTTGTTTTTTAAATCTTTTGTGTGTTTACGAAATATCAATGTCGCACTTTTTCTAAGTTCTTTATTGGTGTTTGAAGTCGTTTGTTTAATTTTGCTTATAAATGTATACAGGAGCCTTTAAAAGTTCTTTTATATTATTTAGACTTGGAAAATGCTTTAAGTTGTTATGAAGCTCGCTAAGACTTGGGTTAATCATTTTGTTCTTGTTGGTTATGGATTCAAAACTAGTTTGGACTAACGCTGAAAAAAGGATTCTCATTCGGCCCTCCACTGCTTGGTCAACTGATCGACCAACAATTATTCCAGCATCAACAAGCCATTGACAATATCCAATGCATGCATATCTTTTATAAACTTTTTAGACTGACTCTAAGTTGATGAAAACCTCCCAAATGAATGAAAACTCCGGAACAAACTTCCGGGTGTTTCCATAGTGTGTGAGCGATTTTAGCGTAAACCTGCTCGTCTGCATATGCGTATATATTATCAAGTTCTAATTCCCCTAAAATTTGAAATAATTTATCTAAAAAATCACTGCAGACTGGATAATCAGGAGGTATTGGGACCATAGGTAAGTATTATAGAACCGACTTTTGAAAAAAAAGACTCTGAAAATGTTTTGTGAAAGCAGGTCCAGGAACCAGTCAACGGATAACTTTCGCCTTCGATAGCTTTAAAACCTTCTACAAGAATCCAAGCAAAAATTTTTTTAAAACGAACTTGGTGTAAGCCAGCCAGCCAGCAAACAAGCAAGCAAGCAACCAACCAAGCAACCAACCAAGCAACCAAGCAAGCAACCAACCAAGTAACCAACCAAGCAACCAAGCAAGCAACCAACCAAGCAAACAAGCAAGCAAGTAAGCAAGTAAGAAAGCAAGTAAGAAAGCAAGCAGGCAAGAAAGCAAGCGAGCAAGCAAACGAGCCAGCGAGCAAATAAACCACGCATTAAAGAGATATGACATTGTTTGTGAGACGTTGCGAAACAAAAAAACCAGAAAAGGATAGAAGTACTATAACTACGAAAAACCCCTTTTAGCCTATATTGTAATGTCCATATCTTTGAAACTATAAAAGTAAAAATACACGTTCTTGAATTTTTTTAGATAAGAATTTAATTTTTTATCGCATCGTGCCAAAAAAAAAATTAAAAATTCGATTTTTTTTTTTTTTTTTTGCACTATTGTCATCATTGTGTCACATATCAAGTGACAACAAAGACCTAAAAAAAAAAGATCCATCTCGAAATATCAAATACTATATTCTATAGTCGCATTTCCACCAAAAATTTGTTCAGTTAGGTAAGTTGTATTTGGTAATCTCGACAAACAATAATTAATTTCTTTTTTTGACCAATTGGAAGTAGACATAATGTTTGAATAACTGCTATTGAGAAGTTTTAAAATATTCCTTCCTGTGTTGCAAAATTATAAATATGTTTTATATATAACACCACAAATCAAATGGTTTTTAAAGGGCTGCTGCTGCAAGGGTCATTTATTCTAAGGCAGCTATATATAATATAGCATGGCTAGGTTCCATTTCAGTCCGTATTGCTGTATCAATGAGTTGTTTAAATAACCGATTATTATGCCCAAATGATTGATTTTGAAAACTTTCGTCCAACTCTAAAAGGCTTTCCTTGGAATCGAATTTGTCCTCGCGTTTATTTAAAGCTTCTCTATGCGCTTCAAATCATTTTGATTCATTTGGACTTTAACTGTTATTTTGAAAATATGTATTTTGAAATATGATATTGAAGATATCAGAAAGTTTCAGTTTTAAGCATGTTTTAAGCATATGATAGTCCCCATCATTTATTCTTAAGCTTATTTCGTTTTTATTGCAGCTTTGCTTTCTAAATATTCTACAGCATTTATTCAAGTGTAAATTCCTAATGACATGTGTTTATATAGCCTTATATAAAAAAATGGCAGACTATCAAACGATCGGTATGTCTTAAATTAAATTTCAAAAACTTTTTTAGTTTTTATTTCTTCGACAAAAATAATAATTTCCTTAAACTTGCCGAATTAATATATAAAGGTTTGCGGCGAAAGCATCGCAAAGCTTATTGGAAAGCCAAAATTAAAAATGGTATATGGTAATTGATGATAGAAGAAAACTGGAAGAGAATTCAACGAAAAACAAATTTTTTCTTACCCTATGCTTAATATACAATAAAGCTGTAGCTAAATGGAAATAAATTCTCTGTCGACAGTATTGAAATTACTTTTGATTTGGTTTTGATTTGGTAAGTAACAACAAATATAGCATATCTTTTGTCCCGATTAAATTATTCTCTACTGTTCAAACATTATTAATAAATAAATAGGAAGGCGAGACAAAATATGAAAAGATAGGCACGGATTTAAGCACGAATTTCGTCTAAAAAATTGGCAGTATAGAGAATTTCTTGTGTTACTGCCAAACGAGCTCCTCGTAGCTCCTCGCTACGCTTCCTTTTTTGCTTTCGCAAAAACTCAGAATTACACAACTTGGGCAAAATGCTCACTGGTCTGTTTTAAATGGTTTTTTTGTGTAGCTATCATTAGAAATATCATCAACGACCTTAATTTCACTAAAGTGTATGGTTGGCATATATATCAAAATGATAAAGATTACAGCTGATACTACAGTAGTGCCGTTACTAATTATATTATAAAAGTATCTACAAAATGGTGTTCACCCTAGCAAATGGAAGCGAGGAAGTATTGTCCCTGTCCACAAAAAAGAAAGTAAAAACTAAGTAAGGAACTACAAACCTATAAGTTTTCTACAAAAATTTATTGAAAAACTAGTGGTATTTTTATAGATATTTCTAAGAAATTTTACAGAGTAAAGGCCTTTTACATAAACTAAAATGCAATGGAATTGAACGCATTCGCATAGATTCATATCAAATTACTAACCGGATCGCAAGAAAAGTAATTCTCAATATACAAAATGTTGTGGCTGGTTCAACAAAAAAATACCAATAACTCTAAACATAACGTTTTGTTCCTTAAAAATTACAATTCAACTATATAATAAAATTACAGTAAAGAATATGTGCTGAAAAAATAGCCAACCACATGTCTGGTGAATTATAACAAAAGAAATTCACTAAAAGAGGATACAAATAACTGTCAATCACATTAGTAGCACACAAAACTCTGAATGGAGTATGTTAAAACTACATTCCGCAAGGGTCTGTTTTTAAGCTATTTTTATTTCTAATATACATTAATGATCTCCCAGGCCTTACATCAATTGCTAGTTTATTTCCTGATGACACTCCTCAATTGTAGTAAATATGACTGAGATTTATTCATTAAACTCTGACTTTTCGAAAATTCACTGGGTTTGCTAATAGAAAATGTCAGTTAACATGGATCCAAATAAACAGGCTGTTGAGGTCATTTTTTTTTTTATGTGAGTGTAAACCACCAAGTACATCCTCTTCTCTTCTCCTAAACCTTACAAGTTACTCCAATAAAATCTTCAAAACACATAGGTATATTACTTGGTTTGAAGCATAATTTTGAATATGATCTGAATAAAATGAAATATTAAGCAAACAATGTAAAAATGGAGTTGTCAAAAAAACTACACAAGTAATTAGGTAGAAAAACACTCTTAACAATTTATAAAACGCAACTACGCTCACATCTCCATTATGTTGAAATAATATATGGCAAACAAAACAAGAAAACATTTGTTGATAAACTGGAATCCATTCAATACAAAGCATGTTTGGCAATTTCAGGGGCTATTTAAGAGATATTTAAGTTAAGAATTTACCAACAACTTTGGTTAGAATTTTTTTCTAAAAGACGATGGTATTGCAGATTAAGTGCGTTTTAAAAATTTTATAACAGGTACTGCCTTGACTATTTAAGAGAATATCTGCATTCACGTAGTTAATGTTTCACGTAATATAAATAGAATAAATCCAATTCTCTTTAATGCATTACCTGTGAGAACGAAACACGCTAACAAAAGTTTTTCCCGATTGTGTAAATGAATGGAACAAGATGAATTATTCTATCAAAGAGCTAGGGGCTCTCTATATTTTCAAAAAAGCTTCACTAAAAAATCAGGCCAAATGCAGCTAATGTTTTTAAGGCCTACTGGTCTAATATTTCTCATCAGTGTAAGACTTGATATCAGTCATCTGAACCAACACAGTTTTAACCACAGTTTTAATGACACAAATAATCATCTTTCCAGCTGCATTTTAGAGCCATAAACTACAACCCATTATTCGTCACATTCCATTTTTTATTATTGGCAGTTTAACAAACATTGGTAATTCGATATCCATCCTACCTGTAGTTAATTTCGAAGATGTTTTTGTTGACAGAAACAGTAAAACTTACATAAATGCGGAAATTATTAGCTTTAATATCTATTTTATAAGAACTTTAGCGAGGTTCGATACCCCACTCCTCTAATTTATAACTTTTTTGTAAATGTTACTGTTGGTATTGCTTACTAAAATATTGTAATAAATACCGGATTGTATTTGTTTGTTTTTTCTGCTAGCCTTTTAAAAATTTATATAAAGATGTAAATGGTAAATTTATAAATTCATACAGTACTGCATTATTTTTTATTTTTTTGCGTAGTATTTGTGTTTATATATTTATAAATAAAAAAATTCGAATATCTTAAATTTGTATTTTTCTATTTTGTGTTTGACGTTTCTTTGAGTTTTCATAGTTCAAAAATTCCTCTTTACCGATATTATACGCTTTCAAATATATTGGTAGTGTTTGATTCTTTGTTGTTTAGTCTATCAATTTCAGCAAAAGACTTCTTTTATTTTAAAGATACCCACACATAAAATACTCGTAGTAGTAAAGCCAATAAACTAGTCCTGCCAAATTTCAAAAGTACGAAATAGTGCGTCACTGAATGGAATAAATCTATCACTGAAATTAATAGCATTTTTAAGTTAAAATACACAAACTCCTTAATTACAAAAACAAATTTTCGGTTTAAATAGAAATTAATTTATAAGAGTTTTTCATAAAAATATATTGGCGACAACAAGCCCATTTTTTTTTTTTTTTGTTTGGTTTTTTTGTCCCTTTTACGGCTTGTTTTTAATTAACTAAGTAAATGCTAATAAAATCTGGAGTCACTACTTTTTGGTTAGCTCTTGCTATATGAATGACTCCCTCCGAATTAACCTAATGTTAAGTTTTAAGCAACTATCCTCATTTTTCATTTGCTTTTTATTAGGTTAATTTTAGAAAATATATTTATCTTTCATTTGCATTTGATTGTGTGCAAGCAAAAGCACTTTATGTTGTTTTCAAACAAACATAAGGAATCATAATTAATTAACATGGTTCTTTTATATATTATATGATAAGTCGCAAATGGTTGCCTTGAAAATTTTTTGGTTATGTCGGTCTTGTGTTAAATTTATTGAATTTAGTTTTTAATGGTTATGAAGTTAAAGGAATAGTAATTGTCAGGATGACATTATTCCAGTTGTTATTAGTCCGACAGATCGGTCAATCCTTCATACCACCAGAAACCATTAAAGATACTCAACATTTCATGATAACAAAAATTTTTTTGAATTATTTTGTCACTCATTATCAAATTGCGCTGCTGGCTGAATAAATAATATAATAAATAAATAATATATATAATAAATAAAAAAATAAAATAAAGTTGTTACTATGATCAAAACAAAAGTATTAATGACGGGTGTTTGCCACATAGCAATCCCGTTACCAGTAGTCATCAACCATAACCAACCCTTAACGCTGTAGGCTCTCCACATTAGAGAAACCAAAACAGAAGAATACAACAAAATGAATTAACTACATTTTTATACCTCAAAATAGGGACCAAATTACTATAAGATTAAATATGTAACGTATAATTATATATTAATAGACTGATTTATTTATTAACAGATTACAATCAGGAAACAAAATGGCGCCTAAAATATTTAATCATTTGCAAGTGTATTAATACAATAGTCTCAAAAGCAAAACCAGACATAAATAGGTAAGACCCAAAAGGCCTTCTACAACGTTTCCGTGCTTTGACTGAAAGTTAGGTAAATAAGAAAAATTTTAACAGCTTTTTCTTAGATATATTTCATTGAAAGGTAATTTATGAACGTTTTTTTTATTACACTGCAAATTTTTCCTGTAGCTAATAAAATTAATTAAAAAAAAAAAAAATAAAAATAATTTTATTATCCTGTGATTACTTCCTATTTCGAAAAGAAACTTTTTTGCAAAAGTTTTACATTAATTTAATAAAAGTAAGTCCTATCATCTTAAAGTAAATAGCATCTTAAGGGAGGTTTTCCCAGCTGCGTACACATTACCACTTTTTACAACAATCATATATTTCATATAGCTAAACACTGAAAGACAAAGTGTGTTTTTTGGATGATAGCTTTAAAAATTAATTACATGGGTACCAAAGGCATCCGAACTATGAAATTTAAATGCTAATTTGGTGAAAAAGATTTTTTGGTGAAATTTTACTATCACAATTTAATAATTTAATATCACAATTTTAACCTAAAATTTTAAAACCTAGTTTTTGCACTCATAGTTTCGATGAGCTTTAAAATTTTGAAGCTGATTAACGAACCTTCAGTTCTGACTTAAATTTTCTATTTTTTACGAACAAAATGTTATCTATTTTGAAGTTCTCACAAGTAAACAAATCAAACACCGTTTAACAATTGTTAAATTGAATTGGGATGCTCATGGTGACGACCCTACTTATTACTTATTAAAAGGTTATCTCTTAAAAAATTTAAATATCGGTATTTATAAAGTTTGGATATTGTTATTTATTGGTTTTAGAATTATCAAAAAATTTTATTTCAGCAAACCAAAAATATTCAAGTCTTTTTAACTGGTGGTTTTCACAGCTTTGGCCTAATAAATATACCACTTTTTTATTATATTACTGTTGCATCCCGTATGACTTAAGTCTCGCTTTTCTTTGAATGATGTATCTAAATCAAGTTCAAAAACTAACAGATTGCCAGGTTAATTGGTAAATAATCTTTTACTAGACAAACTCTCCGGTTTTATGTTGTATTTTGAATTGGGAAAAAAAGGCTAGTTTTAATTCAATTTTAACAATTAAAAGACAAATAAATTAATAAATAAATTATATTAATTAATAAATAAACTTGGTATCAAGTCCTTTTTAAATCGGATTGAAGAGCTGTTTAGGATGTCTTGTAGGGTTCTCTTATAGACAAGGTTAATAAGTAAGTGTAAAGGCCGTTTTGTTGCAAAAAATCCAAATTGAATATCTATATCATAAATAATTTTCCTAGTTTACTAGCCTTTTTCCTGATCAAATCTGCCTTGTATACAATTTAGTGAGTTTGTGTGTTAACATATTTTAATAAAAATATGAATGCAAGATTGTTATCAAAAGTTACATCAAGACGCTTAATCGTAGTAATGTGCTGTACACTCTGAAAATCTCCTAATAATCTTATTTTCGAGTTATCTTTATCTCCGGTAATCATAAATAGTAAGCTAAAAGATTTTTTAAACATAGATTTATCGATGAACCATTATAATACGATACATGTATTAAGTCATCATACCCTATCGAGCACTTGACTTACTAGTTCCGAATATAATGGATATCATGAGGTATAGTATCAAAGGTTTTTGATAGATCTAATAATGATGACCTTTTTATGGAGGTCAAGTGATTTCTGTCAATTTTGCAAGTGAACGAGAAACACATGTTATACTGCAGACCTTTCTAAACTCACAGAAAAATTTTAAAAACTTGATTTCAAAGTTTCTGAGTTAATTGTATATAGCGTGTTCAAAAACTTTAAAGAGAGTGATATGTAAGTTTATTTAAAAAGTACAATAGTTAATACATAAATATTGCCATATCAGTTAGAAATCATAGCATTACTCTCGTTACCATTTACAAAATACTCATAGGGATATTTTCGTTAGTCTTTTTTTTTCGTTTGAGTTTTATTAATTTGGCTAAGTGCCTCATGAAAACTAATATCGCTGAATAAAAATGGGTAAACTAGCTTGTGTTAATCTTTAACGGCCATAATGCTAAGGTGAGATGCAAATTTATTGATCGCAACCAGAATTGCAATCATTAGTTTCTACTCTAATTTTACTGGTAAGTTTTATACAATCAGCATAAATAGCAATTGGATCTTTTATGTGACTGAGTTTGTGTGATAGAGTTTCTAAGGCCTGTTAGTAAATACTCCGTACTAATTTATGTTTTTTATAAGGTCTTTGTTTATATTTCTTTCCTTGAAAAATAATTACTTAGGAATATTAAATGACCGAAAAAAACTTAAGTGCATCCTGGGTCTTAATTTGTTCTAAAGTTTATTTATACCAAATAGATTTGCATAAATATTTACTTGGTTAGAATCAATAACCTTATTAGTGAAATTTAAAAATTGCGCATTATAACAATTAGATTACATTTTATTCATTTAATTATATATTGCTTATTTAGTACTAAATTTTCTATTTATAAGACTAGCAAATTTGAAAAAAGAAAATAAAGATAACACTAGTAAAGTACAAACATGGTACGTTAGAACGAACTTTAATAAATTAGGACTTCGTACAATTAAAAATATAAATAACGGTTTCCGGAAAAAAGCCCTTGGAAAAAGCGCTCGGAAATATACCCAAAAAATGTCCCCCGGAAAATTTTCCCCTAAAATATACCCCCAGAAAATCTGCGTTCACCAAGATCTTGGTTTACCCCAGCAATGAAAGTATCGGTTTGCTAATGGTACGTTTCGAATGAGTCCAGTAATATTTTTTTTCAAATGTATACAATATGTACCATTTGTCACGTATATTCATTCCTTGTGTGTATGCTTTGTTACAGAAAAATCTGTGTCTGAGAAGTTTCTGCTTTATTGTTTCTATTTGTCCGATAAAATTTAGAAACAAACTCAGGAAAATGTTGCACGAAAAGTTCACCAATTGCCTTACTTATGAAGCTGTTGTCACGTTTTTTGATATTGCTTAGGAATTCATATTCGTAATATTTACTTCGAGGTTTTATGACCTTGAAACAAAAGTTATAAGTATATAAGATGATAACGAAATCGAAGAAGTTTTGGATAACTCCTAAACTACATAAATTGTGCGACAGCGAAGAGGACAAGTATATGAATAACTGATTCTCCCACTGAATGCTTGAATTGTGTGCAGCCAGATGACTTACCTCAAACAAAGCTAAAAGTTGAAGGATGTCATTTTTTATTTAGAAGTAATTTTAACGGAGCTGTCCCAATACTGTTAAAACTGATATATTCATTTAAAAGCGAGGATATTATAATAATTGCAGGAATTTTTTCAGGTGCTATGTGGTCAACCAGTTCTGGAGAAAAATTAGTATACAGGTTGCACCTGTTAAGTTATTGGGAAAATTATCTTTGAGGTTTAAAGTCTGTGGCCGTAAAGTACTCAAATTTTCTAGATGGTTTTATTAATCTAGTATTTGGTTTCCTATAGGCGAATGTCGTATGAAAAACAACGTGTATTAACACATTTAATTCTTTCGTTAATTAATTTGTTTTTATTCTTGCTTGAAATATCGGTGGTGGAGAGACTTTTGACTCAGTGACGGAGAAATATCACGTGGTTTTAACATTTTGTAAAAAGCATCCCTTTATTGTCTACTGTATTGTTGTGTATAATCTGTCTATAATATATTTCTTACCATGAAAATGTTTTGAATTAATTAAGGAAAGGTAGTAAGTAGAAATACTACAAAAGAAATTAATATTAGTTGTATGCTATAAAAACGTGTTTACGATAGTTTTTAATATAATATAATGTGGCTTATAAATGGAGTAAAAATTGATATAGGTTGGATATTATTATTAAGAGAAGTAATATTTTTTTAGTTTTATGTCTGCTAAACCTTCTAAATTCAGGATTTATTTGTTTGACTTAAAGGTTTTATATGTAAACCGATTTAGGATGGTTAAATCATTAACAGAATAGTTTGATAAATTATCAGATCTTTTTCAAAACTGGTATTCATAAAGTCATGTTAAATATCAGCTTCCTACTTGTAACGAACAGTAAGTACTAGTTTTGGGGTTAGTCGCATAATAGCCGACGGGCTATTTTTACGATTTTTGAACATCTAGATTGGCTAAAATAGACTCGCGTCATGATGTTTCATAAAGCAGGAAAGTGAACAAAAAAAAAATCCAGCGACATCTTTATAAAATCCATGAAAACTTTTTATTCCAAAAAACCTTAGCATAAATACAAAACCATAAACGTTTAAGGTTCCAAATATATTAATAATATAAATTGATAAAGAAATAAATATAATAATATAAATATGTCTTTCTGATCCCTAATGCTTACAAACTTTTTCCCAGTGACGCAGATCACTTCCAAATAAAATCACAAACCATTTTTAGATTTTCTTCCCAGTTTTGTGATGAAACAAACAGCTTTAAGAAGGGTTTCCTGAAGATGCATATAATTATTGTCGTCTTAGCTGGTCAAACTTTTTTTTTATAAAGTTAATAACAGAAATATATGTTTCGTAATAAAGTGCAGGTAAAGTAATAAATTAATAGTGTATCCACTTGAATCTATCCAATCACTGGGGTTGAAAAGAATGTGCCGATGTTTCTTTTCCAAATTTTTGATGTGGAAAAAATCATAGTTTCGGGGTTTTTTCCACTGGTTATCTAAATCAGGGTTTGGAGGCAAAAAAAATTTCAGAAATTCTTAATTTAATTTTTTGGGCGGTTAGATTTTTTTGCCAAACATTCAATGATACCAAAACATTACGAAAAGAATTTCTTGGAAGTTGAAATAGATCCGAATTTTGACTAAAAACCTTCGCTATTATTTGTTGTAAACTTTCAGAACATTTCCTGTTTTAGCATGATGGACCAAAAATAAGGAATATATCCTAACTGAATGTCTATAAAGTCTTTTAGAACCTTCAAAAGTTGCTTAAAAAACACTTTAAAAAGTGTTTAACGATCTTAAAGAAATTAGACCGTAAATTTATAAAACAATTTTTCAAAAGCGCGGAGAAATAATATCATGTGGAGCAGTCCTCTTTTTCAATCATTGTATATATAAATAAATTTTTGTATTGTTTATATTAAAAAACTGGAACTAATAGGGCTTTTCTTTGGCTTGTTACAAAAAAAAAGATATATGCGTAAAGTATGCTTTTATTGTTTTATCAATCATTTTGTGATAAAATGAGATTAAATCAGAATAAATAAAAAAATTGCGTGATTTTATTTATTTGAAATAAACTTTGAATGATTGTTGGGTGATACACGTTCTTTTTTTATAAGAAACTAAGCAAATGCTCTAGTAGTTTCAGTATGGTTTCTTATAAAAAAAAAAAAAACTAAAAATCCGTGTACTTTAAAAAAACGGTTTTATAAATTTGATTTTCAAAATCTGTCTTCAAAAAAATTGTCAAAAAATTATAAAGAATTAATCAAATTTAAATTAAGAAAGTGAATCAATTAGTACTACTTGTTCAGTTAATATATTTGTTTATGTAAGGCTAATATCGATAAATGATAGGAAATTATAAGTAATAGAATGTACGAAAGTGATAAGAAAGATAAAGGAAAAAAATGTAGTAAAAAAATCAATTTGCTTTTTTCACGTTTATCCCTTTACGTTGGTGAAAGATTTGCGTTGAAATTAGGGGTTTGGAAGGAATATAGCTATACACTCTGTGTATGCTCATTAACTTCATCAATCATCAGTCAGTGAGTTAATATTATGTCCACTTTGCTTTGGCCTTTTTTTTTTTTTTTTTTTTTTCGAAATGCTTTCCCAACACTGATGTTATCTGCTATTTTCTAAAACACATAAATTTCTGTTATGACCATTTCTAACGAAATCGTCCCGTAAAACGGTAAAACAATTTTGGAGGAATTGGTGATCCCATGTCAATTCAATCGCTTTATTTATAATACTTACCATCATGCTGGTAGTTACGTTGCTAGCAAAGATGTTATAAAAGCCTAATGTTTAATGTAAAGATATATTTTCAACATCAAAATCTCTGAATAAATTTTTCTTCAAAACGATGTTTAGATTAGAAAATTATAAACATAAGTTTGCAACTAGGAATTTGCACTAGTCATCCTAACATATTATTTTTTAATGTTTATTTCAAACTATTTTCATAGTTGTTTGTTGTTGTTGTTTACCGCTTAACTCGTCCAATTACCAAAAGACTGTCACACACTTACAGATTTGGAAAACATTTGGATTTGGAGAAAATTATAATACCTCAATATCTAACAGTTTTAAAAAAGATAAATTGATTGATTGATTGATTGTGTTCGATTAACGATTTTCAATTATGAATTTTTTTAATTCGGAAGAGGATCTGAAAGATCTTATCGTTGAATCGGGCAGTGGCTCAATTTAAACCTCCCATTTGTGCTACGGCAACAATCGATAACGAACAATAAATTTTAGAGATTTCTCATATATTTAGAAGAATTTGGTGACCGGATAAAGCATTGGTCTCCGGATCCTAAAGTTGTGGGTTTGAACCCACCTCACCAGAACCAAAGATTTTTTTTTACAGGAAGCTCAAATGAGAGCTCTAAGTACGCCAGAACCAAACCTATGAGCCCTTCCTTAAAAAATTATTTCGAAAACTATTTGTTTGGCTTACATAAAAAAAAAGAGAGAGAAAAGTGATTTACTTTCATCACTGACCTTATATATACCTTAAAAGCATATATACATAAAAACACATATACTAGACAAAAATATTTCACAAAATTATTGAAGAACAGTTTAAACGCAAGATAACTAATTTAATACGTGAAACTACATAATTGATACGTAAGGAAA
>JAUZNK010079479.1:0-13333 GCA_035046665.1 Euphysa ruthae | reverse complement strand
TGAGATGGAAATATTGACTGAATATTCTACGGAAGATTTATTTAGTTTCTTGGAAAATCTAATGTGAAGGATAAATTTTCATGAAAGTAGTTTGTCCGATAAAAAACAAGAATTTATACACCATGATTACGATAAAAATTATTCAAAGCAGTAAAAGTGGGTTAAAACTAGTGCCACTAAAACTTGTTGACCCCAAATTAAAATAGATATGCGTTGGAAATACGTTGAATTACTATAAAACTTGTTCATTACATTACATAACAAATCTGTGAAATGATGTTAACCCTTGGAACAGTTAAAAATGATAGATGAAGCAATCGTCTGCCGGTCATTTTCATAGCAACACAAAATTGTGTTGCAAAAAAACTTTCAATTTTGGGAAAAAAGGTCAATCGAGAATCCTGATCCGAATAACGAAAACATAACGACAGGTGTGTAATTATTTTTACCTAAAAATAAAGCTACAACATAGATTTATTTTATCTTGTGTAATATAATTTGAAAAAAAAAGTTGACTTGATTTTATGAAAGATAAAGGAAATTTTTCTTATTTTTAGTCTTCTGTGGAATGAATTTTTCTTGTATGAACAGGATTGATTAAGAATTTTTTTTGTGATCCAAAGATGCAGTATTTTTTTCATATATCGCTAACAAATTACAGTTAAATTGTTCATATATTTTGGATAAGATATGGATTAGCCTAATCCATATCTGATCTTTAGGAGTAGTATTATAAATTATAATCTTTATAATATGATATTTAATAATAATTATAATATAATAAACCAGTTATAATATGATTCAGTTATTCTATTTTGATACCCAAGATTGAAACAACATACTTGTAAAGGCTTAAAAAAAAGTTAAAATAGAAAAAAGCAAGTTAGTGGGGTTCAGCTCAAGATAGCTTACATGTAGGCATGTTCGAGAGGGAATCCCTGCTAATAGAGATTGTGTAAATTTATTTGCTGCTTGGATTTTATTGTTTGTAGTTTTTGAAATTTTCCGATAACTTTAACTTTTTGCTGTGTTTATTAGTTCTGATCATCATCACCACCAACAGTGTTAGTGGAGTAGTGGTGGTGCTGGTAACACCACCACCACCTCTACCACTATCAACACCAGCACTATCAGCACCAGCACTATCAGCACCACCACTATATTGGCTATATATGATTGTGTCATTAAAACTTACCTTTTAAATATGAGAGATTGTGTAAATTTATTTGCTGCTTGGATTTTATTGTTTGCAGTTTTTGAAATTTTCTGATAACTTGGACTTGTTGCTGTGTTTATTAGTTCTGATCATCATCACCACCAACAGTGTTATTGGTAGTGGTGGTGGTGTTGGTAACACCACCACAACTACCACTATCAACACCAGCACTATCAGCACCACCACTATGTTGGTTTATGGTTGTTTGGCCGAGCGGTTAAGACTTGGTTTTTTCTCACGGAGGTGCAAGTTCGACCCCCCTAGGAGACCAATAATTTTCTTTACCGTAAGCTCAAATGGGAGTTCTAAGTACACCAGAACTAAACCCATGGGAACCTTCTGAAACAAATAGCTTGAAGCTAATTGTTGGCCCCATGTAAAAAAATATGCGTTGGAAATACGTTGAATTATTATTATATATGGTTGTGTCATTAAAACTTACCTTTTTAAACCTTCCGGTATGTTTTATTCATCATTTAATTGAGAAAAATTAAAAAAAAATTTTATTTAGTTGCTTGAGTATAGCACTAAATAGTTGCTTTTTTTTTTAGTATTTGTAAAGTAATTTACTAAAAGATTTGAACAAAGAAGAAATTGTTACTAGCCAATGCAATGGTAAGTCTATTAATATTACTTTTCTGTGAAAATGATACCTTAATTAAGTTTATTTTCTAAACCTAATCTTGTACTTAAATATTGGATTTCTTGTGCTTTTTTTCTAATAAGATATTTTAATTCAACAAGTATTTTGATTAGTTCAAGTTTTTCTAAATGATTTTGTATGCTGGGATTCTGAACCAGCTGCCATTTGGGAATTCAGATTTTGGTTTTTTATTTTATTTGTATACTGTGTTTATATCTTGGTTTTTTAATGATTTTTTATTTTTAAATTTACTTTCAGTATTTTTAGGAGAGAAATGGTATTTTGTTTATTTTTGAGTTATATATATATGTTGTGCTCTCAAATAAATGGATTTATATAAAAACTACTTTTTTCTAGCAGTACACTCTTTTTACAGCTATTTTCAAGAAATTAACTTCAGAATTTAATTAATCTAAAGAGAAATTTTTCAAGCTCTTGGTAAAATTCCTTTAACAATGTTACACAGGATTTGAACTAAAGTGACCAGTTAGATACCCAGTGATGATGTGGTGATAGTAATTTTAGGACTAAAATACCAACAATTTGTTTGAATTACTTTATGAATATTTATTAATTTTTTGAAGTTTATTTCGGGCCAACCTGCTATACCAAAATCATCTTACTTTCAATAGTTTTTGGAAAAATCAACTTTTAAAATTTATTGAATTATCTTCATCATTCATAATCCACAAAAATCAATTTTTGTTGTAAGAGATCCTTGACATGTTAGTTGTCATGTGATATTGATTCAAAGTGTTTTTCTTTTACATTTTAAAAATTATTATGTATTTTTGCATCTTGTTTTTATTTTATGGCACAGAACTTTTTGTGATTTGTGAATCTTGATTAAATGAGGTTTTGTTGATATCAACATCCAGCTTGGAAGACTGTTTATATCTTAAAGGTTTATGATTAAGATATTTTTTTATTGTTTAAAAATTTTTTATTTCGTTTAAACCTGCAATCTGTATCATGTATAGCTGATCTAGTTCTTTAACATAGATGGTGTTTTGCGGCAAAATCGAAAAAAAAAATTATTTAGCCTGTAGTCTTAGAATAAACTATTTTAACAAAGAATTTTTGGGTATTTTTAACGATTGACAATCGGTAATTGTTTTTTCAATATTTTTCTAAATATAATTGGTAGTCTCATTTTTTTTTTCATTTGTGAACCAATTTTGTTTGAGTATTTAATTTTACCTGTATAACTTTCTATAGAATGACTTTCTTATATGGTACTACCCAAAATGCCTATATTAAATGTAGGGATTAACTGAACTTCCAGCACAGCCGATGGTCTCCTATAAAATCGCTCATGTTCGCCCATTCATTTATCTCAAAATTAGTTTATTATATATATTTATTTTCAAATTTTGCATTAACCTGAAGGATCAGTAAGGGAATATTTTCTTTTTCATATGGTAACCTGCTGTAAGTTATTGTTCCTCAGGCTCTGGCATGGTCATTTAGGTCTGACAGCCTTATTGTAAAGTTAAATGACCATAGAGGGTTCATACCTCATATGGATATTTATCAAAAATTCATTCCTTACGCTTAGGCCTCAAAGCAAATCCTTATTGAATCATTTTATTCAATTTCTTGTTTTATTTAGTGTGACCTTAATTTAAAAACAAGCCCAGGAAATTCTTATTAAAGGATTAAGCTTAAAAATCATTCTTTTAATTTGATTCGATTTTTTAGATGTTTTTATTTTGTCATGAATATAAGAATTTAAGAGATAAAAGATTTACTTGAATCTTCATGTATATAAATACTTATATATTTAAACGCATAAATACAAAATAAATCTTTTTTTTTTTTTTTTTTTCAATCTTTTGATAATAATTAAAATAAGTTATTAAGTTAACATAGTTAATACTACTTTGAAAAAAAAAATGAAACTGCCTACTCTACTAAGTAAAAATATAATTTTTAAATGTATACTGATAGCTTAAAAGACTTGCCAACGTTAAAAGTTGCCAATTATGCTAAATTATGTAATATTTGTAATATTTTTTTTTACATTTATAGCATTGGGCTTTAAAGCTATAAATTTTGAATTGTTTTATTTACTTTTATTTCTATTATCATTATTCCTATTATTTACTGGCGCTTGCTTATATTATTTTTCTCTCTACAAGCAGTATAGTCAGAAAAAATCAATTCCCTTATGTAAAATTACCTTGTATGACTTATTAGTTGTCAGTTACTAGAAGTCAGAAAATGCTTAATTCTCATTCAGCAACATGTATTTGTTTTCAACTGTCCTATTTTAATAATGATAAAAAATTTCTTTCATTAGTTTTTACTTGAAGGGTTTGTAATTTTGCAAGTAATTTTAGAGCCAAAATATTCAGTTTGGTTTTTTGTTAAAGCTCTGATATCAGCACTCAAGCATTGTTTATCTTGTATAGGGCATGTATTTATTTCTTGTAAAAATTTTATAGAAATATTTAACTGTGGTTTTAATATATTTTTGATAGAATTATCAAATATCTATTGAAGCAATCTCATGATTGTTATGTACCAAATAAAAGACTTTAGACAGGATTAAACAACATGGATTATATCTGGGAGATGAAACTGATGGTTTAAGATTACTTTAATAACTACTAAAATTCAAACACGAGCAAAGGAAATTTTTTTGTTTTCACACTCTAACATTTGGTTCCTCAATGAAAAGGAATTTTTTATCTTTTATTTTTTATGTTTTCCCTTTCTGAAATAAGCAGGTTATAAAAAGAAATAGGTTTGCTCCTCTAGGTCTCTTTTTAAAAAGGTTTGGATTTCAAATTGGTTTGATTGAATCTCAATCAGATGGTGATACTAGGTTTAGTTATTCTTCATCTTATTTGAAAAAAAGGCCAAATGGATCTGACATTTATTACATTTCCTGCTAGGGACGTTATTTTTCACAATTCATAATTTTATTATATTTATAAATGTCATAAAATATTAATAAATTTTTTGGTATTCATGGGTTTATCCATTTACTCCTGATTAGGTGGTTATACGATAAAAAATTATTAAAAATGGATTTTCCAGGAATATTTATCTAAGATATTTTTGCTTGTTTTGGCACTGTAAGGGGTGGTGAAAAGTCATCGTGATTCAAATATGATGAATCAATTCAACATATTCCTTTAAATATCTAATATAAGAATTTGCATGTAAAAATGTAATACTAAATGATTTTATTAGTTTTATGATGTGTTAGATAAGGAAAGCTGTTAGTGTATTCTGTAAAAAAAAATAAAAAAAAAAAAAAAAAGAAAGGAAAAAAGAAACTTTAAGCTATGAGTTCATATGAAGTTAAATCTTTGTAAGTATCACCGTTGAAGCTTATAAAGTGTCTAATGTAGCATCTAAGAAAAAAAAAATTATTTCACAAGGGTGAATGTCTTATAATAATGTTTGATAGACTGAAAGATATTTCTATTTAGTGCTAATTTGGACCATAAATATAGAAATTGCTGTCAATTTCTCATACAAATGTTTTTTTTTATGATAAATTTTATGGTACTTTTTGAATATATGATTGTGTTTAAAACTTAAGGATGTTTTTGCAATAAAATCCAAAGCGACATATGTGGCGTTATTCTCTGCATCATAATTATGCATTAATTTCGAATAAAAATTGAGATACAAAAAATGGTTCTGTTTACAATGATTTACTTTTAAATTTTGATATAAAATACCCAAACCTTAAGTAGCTTAAAATAAATTTGGAAATAGTTATTTATTTAATTTTTAACAGCATTAAAAAAATTGTTAACATTTTATTTAGTCTACGTCTGATGATAGGTACGCATTCATTGCTGAGTGGTATGATGTGAACGCTGCGTTGATACGACAATATCAATTTCTCTACTATCATAATGATAGTACCGTTGAGATGGTTTGAATTTATTTTTTTTTTTATATAAAATGTTTTTGAAATGCCACAATGAGTTAATTTTTTGTTTTTTATGCATTTTTGACTTGTATTCGGTTGTCAACTTTTTCCAAAAGTAGATAAACGCCTTGATTTTAGTTTCAAAATAGTATTTCTGAAAAAAAGTAAGGCATGGTGTTATTTTTTTTACATTTGTAAAATTGACAACTGATATAAAACAACAAAGATATAAACCAGGTGCTTATTCCAAGTTAATGCATATCTAAAATATGCATTAACTTGGAATAAAATCATTAACATTATATTCTGGTCATAAATCAAAGAAATAAATGTGTCACATGCTGCATTATATTCAAATCAAACAAAACTTGGACTCACAATTGAAAATTTTTTCAGTCAATTCAGATCAAAATTAGCAAGCTGCTAAAGTTTTATTTTTCTACAAATCCTTCGCTTTTATTCATCAACACAGACGCCCTTCTTGGTTTACAGCTGTCTTCATTTAAATTGGAAAGAAATCATAGCTTTGAAATTTTTTTACGTCATTTCTTAAACATGTTTATAAATTCAAGAAAAGACCCTCTTTAAAATATGATGACATCCTCTATAGGTTCAATAACAGTAGTAGTAGTAAAAGAATTGGATTGAGTCTAATAGACACTGATTTATTTATAAGAGGTGTGTCCAAGAGAAAATTTACAAACAACTTGGACAGGATTTTTTGTCAAAGTGATGCTTGATTATTGTAACAATAATTTTACTGATTATCTTCTTTTTAAGCAATCTTGAAATCCCAATCAAATCAATCTAAGGATCTTCAAAACTATTTAGATTTAAATCAGATTACTATTTTCTCTTTCTCTTTCTTTGATCAGGATTTACAATTATCTAATTTATTTACCAGCTTATTAATTATTTATTTAGTTTGATATAAAGAACAGAAGGTTGTTTCTGAAGAGATCTAAGTTTGAAAGTCTTTCATTCAAAGATCTTTACATTGGCTCAATAATCAATGTTCATGCTAGACAAGTAAGATTCTATTATTTTTTAACTGTTCGAAATTTTATTCAATTCACTTAATTAATCATTTGTTAAGTAAAACTAAAGGCATAAAATCTAAAAAAAAAAATAGACAAATCAGAACGTGAGGTAAATATTCTCTTTTTGAAATTTATAATTTTGTTTAGAATAAACATAAATTGAACAGTTTTTTGTTATTTATAAAGTCAGTTACATTTCAGTTAAGCTATTTTCTAAAATTATAATTTTCATGCACCAGTGAATTGAATTTAGGTTTATATTTTGTCTTTGAACTTAGAATTTTAGATCTGAAACTTGAAATTAAAAAATTAATTCTTCTGACGAGAAAATTTTTCACTTTTGGCGCTCAAAAAAGTGTCAATTTTTCCACAATATTACATTTGTGATTTTATTGAGAAATTCTTAAAGAAAGTGTCAAATGATAATTGAACAACCAAAGGTTAAAGGTTAAAGCAGTTAATAGGAAAAAGTTGGGAAAAAGAAAATGAGGTTACTGTCATTATTGAGTTGTTAAATATTCTCCCACATATCAAAAATTTGTTCTCTTTTTTCTATGACTTTTACGGAAGTTTGTTGTGGAAAATTTAGTACAGAAAACACAAGAATGTTTAAATTAGAGACTGTTCTGCCTCTAGAATTAAAACATGTAAAAATACGTCAGAACATTGACTGGGTTATTTTTAATGAATTAATGATACATTAGTTAATGATTTTGAACTGTAATGATGTCTCATTAAAGACAAGATTCTTTTATTTATAATTTTTACTTGTTTGATGAATGCATTTCTATGGAATTTTTGAGTATTTACAGTAATTGTTTTTAGAATATAAAAAAAAAATAATTGGTCATCTGCATTACAATATATATAAACAAAGTTTTCTGGTATATTTTATAATTATTCTTCTTCAATAGCCTAAGTTTAAAACGCTTGAATATAATTTTACACTTTTTTGATTAAGTAGTTCCTACACACACCCTATATATTGGCTTTTGTCAAAGCCAACAATGATCTTTTAAATGGACATCTGTCCATCTGTTGGTCATAAGAGGTCCAAAAATAACTTTTTACAAGCAATTTTTTTCCAAAATGTTGCATTAAAATTGTTTATAAAGAAAACATTTCTTTGTTTTGATGATGTTTTGTTTGATGTAAGAAAAAAATGTTTTTGATAATTTTAGCATGTCAGGGTTGTTTTTAAAAGTTTTTTTTAAGAAATTTGAAAGAGTCATGCAAAATATTTTTACGATGTTTGAAAGAATTATTTTTATGTTATTTTGGATTTTGACAATTGATTTTGAAATTGCAATATTATTATTATTATTTTTTTTTAATCACATGCGTGTCATTGTTCAAATGACAAATGAAACATGAAAGTGAATGACTTTGTCAAGAAAATATGCCGTGCAGTATTTGATGATTTTTAGACCTTGAGCAATAAAAAAGCTTAATTTCTTTTTATTTTTTTAATTATTTTCATTTATGTAAATATTTGTATGGCTTATCCAAAGATTAAGCTCATTCTATACACTGTAATACATTTATATTTTTTGTTACTTATCTATTCATGTAACTATTTTACAATAAATATTTTTAATTAAGTTATGCATCTTTGTCATTGATTATTGTGTACGAGAATTTAACATGTTAAAATAAGATAAACAAGACAAACAAAGTATAATTAGCAGAATTTTTTTTTCTCTTTTTGTAATTTTATTGCTATATTATTTTGGAAATTGCTTTTTTTTAGAACTTTGAAGCGTAATAGAAATTAAAGGTTAAAAATACAAAATGAAAAACTTTCTTATGCACTGTATAAAATACTGTTATTGAGTAACCATATCCTGTTGTCAAGTGTAGAAAAGTATGTCTTGGTTTTTAGATTTCACTCCACCACAAATTCTAATTGAGTAAAGATAAAATTCAATTTTTGATGTGCTATTACAGTACGCAATAGCACATGAATTTATTAAGCATTTACGAAAAATTTTATGAATAGATGCAAGCAAATATTTACGCGTATGCGCTAATACAAAATTTTTCAGCTAGAGGTCCACGTTAATTTTTCTGTAACTTGCTAGTTGATTTTAAGTATAAGTTGAAAATTGAGGAATTTCTACCAAATTATGACTGTGTAAAAAAAGGGTCTTGTGAAAACTGCAAAAGTTGAAAAAAAAATGTAATCACAAAAGGATTCAAGCTAACACTCCTGGTATACTAAGCTATTAAATCAAACCATGAAGCTATACCAGAGTTTTGTACACTTGCGTCACTTTATGGGTAATATATATTGCACATACTTTTCTATTTAAACTTTTAAATTACTTGCTTTGATGTGCTCCATGAATTTGGTTGATAAATCACAAGAAATGTTTTGTAAGGATAATTTATCCAAACTGTGTCATATTTGAATGAGGTAGGCATGTTAACTATTAATTTCTATTTATTTAGGTAATTTTACTCTTCCCCATTAATTTAAAATATTTTTAAAGCAAAACTAGCCAGTTTTTTAAATATTTCTTCCTTTCGTTAAGCTTTTTTTTTTCATATTATATATGTTAGGTAATACAAAATTTACATGGTGTTACAAAGTAATACAATCCATGCAAGTTAAATACTAGTATATTTTTAGCTTTTATATTTTTAATCTCTTGAAATTGTTTTTTCCTTTGCTAAAACAGGTCATGTGGGATATATAGAGCTAGTAAGGTAAATAGAAATAAATAGTGGTTTTCACAGATAGATTGTTCCTTGGTTTGAAAGTAAGATAAGAAGTGTGTTTCTCAGAAAGTTTAAGCTGCTGGTTTCTAATGTTATTAGGGACAGTGCCTAGAAAGTTAAGAAAAAGTACAGGTTCTATCAGAAGGTCTGGAATTTCAGGGAAGAACATATGGCTTGATAGTTTAGTGCAAAGGTTCAGTGCTTTGTCTGTGATGATTAGTGTCAGAATGGTAATCTTGTAATTATCAGAACTACTTTGAGAAATAGTCTTCTGGAAGTTAGGTGGTGGTAAAAATATTTACTTGGAAGCTAAGTACAGTTTTTTTGCAGCAAAAGCAGGAGTAAAAAGAAGCAGATTTGCAGATAAGTTGAGAAGATAAGACCAGCGTAGTGAAGTGTTAATTTAGTGAATGAGAATGACTAAATAGAAGAATGCTGTAGGTGAGAAATGCATATGCATTCATGAGGGTTGAAAAGAAGTTAACTTGGAAGGGAGCCAGCTATGTAGATTAAGACAAAATGAGTAGAGAAGACTGTTAAAAAGATCAAAACCGGTAAGGCTTTAGAAGATTCTGCCCTGCAGATACTCCTGACACGATGTTACACTCTTACTGATACACTGTCACTGCAGAAATGGTAAAAGTGTCAGTGATCCTGGAGTTAAGCTTATTATTTCTAAATAGTCAAGCATTTCGTTTTTGCAAAAGACTGATAGTCAAGTTTTATAGGTTATTGTTTTAAAAGAAAGACTGTTGCTCCAGAAACAGGTAACTGTAAATTGAATTTGATTGATCAACTAATTAAAGTTATCAAAAGAGTGATTGATAAGTTGCTTAGAAAAATAATTGATATAGACGAGATGCAGTTTGGTTTTATTCTTGGGCATGGCACCACATGTGCAATGTTTTTACTCAAGCAACATCAGGAAAAAAATATTTCGGAGAGAGGATGAATTTTTTGCCTTGGTAGATTCGGAAGATGCTTTTGACAGAGTTCTACAAAAGGGTTTGATGGAGTATGAGGAAGCTAGGTTAAGGTGAGTGGCTAGTTAAGGTGGTGCAGGCCATGTACACCAATTCCATAAGTCATGTAAGGGTTAATGATCCACTTAGTGAAAAATTTATTTTGAATTTTAATGCTGGTCTTCACCATAGCTCAGTCATTATTCCTTTTTTGTTTATTTTGGTTTAGAGGTGTTTTTATTGTACGCAGATGATTTCGTTTTTTATAGCAGAGTCTAAAAAGAGTTAGTTGAAAAGTTTGAGAAGTGGAAAACGGGCTATAAGAGAAAGGGTTGAGATTAAAGACAGTAAAAGTTAATGTGATGATGAGTGAGGCCAAGAGTCGTCTTGAGATTGTAGTTTTTTCGATTAAGCTTGGAGGTAAATTATATGAAGCTTGTGTCAGAAGTGTTATGTTTTATCAAAGTGAAACATTAACAGTGAAACTGGAAGATCTTGATCGGTTGAAAGGAATGCCACGAGAATAATCAAATGGATGTGTAACATTAGCTTGAGAGAAATTCAGATGAGCTAAGAAGCAGACTCAATATTCATATCATTAAAGATGTTTTTTAGATCAGGGTGTTGAGTTAATTGGGCCCCTTCGAGAGAATGGAGGAGGATGATTTGGTTTAAAGACATAAGTTTGAGGGTTTAGTGCATGTGGAGTCAGAACAACTTTGGAGAGGTTATAAAAACAGACTTTCTTTGAAAGAATTTGGGATTAGACCTAGCACAGTCTAGGTCTGGTTGGAAGACGACCATTAATATGCCTCATCCAACCCATGCTAGCAAAGATGATGACATAGACAAGGATGATTTAAAACAAAAAAAACATTGTTTTTGCAGAACATATTTGAATTTTGCAATGTTTTTCTCAAAAAACCGTACTTTTTTTGTTGAACAATATTTTTCATTTTAAAACGTATTTGAATTTGTTTGTACTATTTTGCTCCAAATCGAGTTTTGATTGGTTAACTTGAAATAGTTTTCATGATCGACCGTTCAATATTTTCTTCAAAGCCATGTTTTATTACCTAAGATTTTTCTTAAATTATTATTTTAATTTCCCAGTAGTATTTTTTTCAAAGTAGTATTTTCATTGCCCCGTTTTTTTCTTAAAATAATATTTTAATTTCCAGTCGCATTTTCCTTTTAACTACAGTGTTTAACTGAAAAATTTAACTCAAAAAAAGCCCTATTTCACCTCTAGTATGACACTCCTCTTTAAAGAGGTTATCTATTATACCAGAAAAATAGCTACACATTTGCATCATGAAAAACTTTTTCTATAAACCTATGACAATGTGACAAGCAGCAGATCAGTTCAGCAAAACCCTATGAATAAGGGTCTGATACAGGTGCTGTGAATGATTATTACTTGACCAAGCTGGTTGTATTATTTCAATGTCTTTTTGGCAATAAATTGAAGGGGAAAATTAACTCTATTCAATCAAAAATTTCTTCTGTCAATTTCTCCATAATTGGCTAACGTAATTACCTAATTAGTCTTTTTTTTTAGGATTAAAGCATCATTGCTCTGACAATCTATACAAGATTTTACTATCTCTAGGCTGATGAATGCTTTTACTGCTTTAAACTCTTTAGCATGTATTTTTTTTAATAGCTACAAAATTGGTAGGCCAGAATATTTTATGATTAATGCGTATCACAGAAAAATTAGCATAAAAATATGTAACTAATTTTGTTTTATAGTTCTTAAAAGAAAGATAGGCTTATTCACTTTTATTTTAAGGAGAGGTTTTGGGTTTTTATATGAATGCATGACTTATTTTCCTTTGAAATATATATTTGATACAAATTCAACATAAATGAGGAAGAACTAATAAAGCAGGTGGAATTTTCTAACGATTATTTTTTTATACTAATTTGTAGCATTTTTTTCTCTTGGACTCACCTCAAACTGTACAATTGCTGAAAATTTAGAAAAAATATTGACCAATCATAATAAAATTAGTGGTTGGATTTAGACGGTTTTTTTACCAAAATCTTACAAATAATAACAATCTAAAGTTTTAATCACTATTGCTTAATGATGATCTTCATATTAAATGAAGGCTGTTTAACGATACTGTCGTGATTTGGTGAAAAGGAGTAAGTGATATTTTTCAAAAATCTTCTAATTTTATGTTTTGAGGAATGCTCGATCCAATGGTGATGTTGATTTTTTCCAAAAAAGTCTCTTTATAGCTGAACTTGACTTGATTTAAGGCAGTAAGTAACACGGAAATACTTTTATAATTAAGTAAAAGGAAGTAAGTCACATATCTGTTTTATTTTGGTAAAAGAGAGTAAGTAAAAATAAAAATGTGAAATAATCTGGTAAAAAAAGGCAAATCGGAATCGGTTTTTTGGAAAAAGAAGGAAGTTGCAAAGTAATTGCAATGACTTCTTTTAGAATGTTATTAAAATACGGTAATAGCCAAAATATTCTAATGTTGATTTTAATTTTGATAATTGTAATTTGCGTACTTAGTTGATACCATTTACAGTTGATCTAGAGATACAATGAATAGTTTAGAGGATATATATATATTTATATGTATGTATGCATGTATGTATGTATGTATGTATGTATGTATGTATGTATGTATGTATGCATGTATGTATGTTTGTATGTATGTTTGTATATGTGTATGTAAGCATGGGTATGTGTGTGCATGCTTGTGTTTATGTTAATGTGATTATGTTATTGTGTGTATGCGCTTGTGTTTATATTTGTATCTGTGTATATTTGTATGTGCGTATGTGTCTATGTAAGTATGTATATGTCCTGATTTATGGACGATGAGAGGC